>PVIJ01000634.1:0-103010 GCA_004024925.1 Scalopus aquaticus
GGGGGGGGGGGGGGGGGAGGGGGAGGGAGGGAAGGAAAAGAGCACAAAATGGAATAGAAAAGAACACAAGGGACCATGGAGATGGATCACGGGTGAATTGGTGGTGGGCTACCCAAGGGGAATACAAAATGTAAAAGACATAAATAACAATAAAAATATATATTAAAAAAAAAGGACTGAGGTTTAGCTCTCTGTGGTGTGAATACAGGATTGGGAAGAACTTGACCCAGTTTCTTCAGATATTAGTTCTAGAACTCCTGAGAACTGTATTTAAAGTGTGAATGAATGAAATTCTTGGCTAACATTTGAGATTGAAAACCCATAATGTAAAACAGTTTAGATTCTGAAACCACAACTCAAGAGTATTAGCACTGAGTGCTTCTTCTTCCTCACAGGCAAGACCTGCATGTGAACTTTGTACTGCAGTGGTCACACACTTGGACTAAAATTTAAGATGCTAGGAAACATGTTAGCCTTGAATACCATGTTAAGGATAGAGTCTTGCTAAATAAACCATGTGGAGCCCCGTAGCCCTTAACTTTTATGGTGCCCAACTATAAAATCAACATGAGGCCATTGCTCCCTTCCACATATGGGAGCTCTGTGGTTTTTGGAGTAAGATGCTATTATAATGACCACTAGGTCTCATTATCAGGAAACTTTGGTTGTGAGCTGACTCTCAAGCAAGTAACCTTGAGTATGTCAACACTCTGAAGCTCTATGAACTAAGACATCAGTTCTCAAAATTTTCTGTCTCAGGAGCCCTTGACACTCTTAGAATCATTGAGAACACCAAAGAATTTTTGTTTGTGTGGATTATAACTATTGCTATTTATCATTTAGAAATTAAAAAAATATAAAAAAAATTCATCTAGAAGAACAGTAATAAACCCATCATAGCCTAACTTAAAAACATTCTTAAAAAAAACTTTATTTTGCAAAAATTAGAAAGAAATTGTTTTAATTTTTTTTTGCAAATCTCTTTGATTAACGGATGACAGAATATCAAATATGCATCTGAATTCAATCTATAATATCATACTGCATATTGCATCTGGTAAATCCCACTGTATATTCAAGAATAGAAATGAAAAAGGCATGACTATGAAAATAGTTTGGAATTAATGGACAGCCTGAAAAAGGGACCACCAGGGGGTCCCCAAACCACACTTTGAGCTCTACTATTCTTAGAAGTAAATGGAGGATAACAGTAACACCAATAATTACAGCTAGTATTTAGCACTTGCCTGCTTACTCTGCTTGTCCCTAAGTTGTGAGACACTTATTTTATAGTTTTGTCTTCATGTCCCAGATGAGAAAACTGAGGCAGAAAGTAGTTAAATGACTTTCTCAAGATTATATGGCTCAGAAATGGTGGATCTACCCTTTCTGTAGCACCAGCTACTGTGCTGCTATAAGATTAATAATAGAGGTGGGAAGTGCTGGTGCTAGTTAGCATTATGAAGCATTGACCATGTAAATGTTGGATGTGGTACATTAGTTACTTCACTCTGTCCTCAAAACAGATCTGTAATATACTTAGTATTATCATCATTTTCCAGATAAGAAGACTGAGTCTTGACTAAGGTCAGATTTAACATATGGAAAAATTATAGAAGCTCTCTAACTACAGAGTTTTGTAAGTACATAGGAAATTATGCTGTGATTAGGTGAGGTGGTATGATAACTCATTTAAGTAGTATTATGGCAGAATAAGATCAGTGCTTTCTACAGAAGTGAATTTTCCAGAATATTTCATCTTTATTACATTGTGGTTGCAAACACTTAAAATATAATTTTAAGGGCTCATTATGAAATTCAGCTCTGATTTTGTGCTTCCCTTTGGAGATGTGTTGGAGGCTGTAGAGGTGGGAAGGGCTCTGTGCCTATTAAATAAGCAAAGCAAGCAAGTATGTGTGTGAGGGTTTTCTCCTAAGAGGTTGTAGATCATTCCTTTCATATTTTTTTCTTTTTCTTCCTTATCAAGACAACTGTGCTTTTTTTCCCTCAGAAATTCCTTGTGCATTAGTACCCTCATGCTTACTGCTCATATTCTGACAACCAAGTTTATCTGGATTGTGTATAAAATAAGAGCAACCAAGTTTATCTGGATTGTGTATAAAATAAGAGCAAATCCTGAGTCTACAGAGTCTGCACATCTGTGTGGATTGTTCCAGATCTCCTCCTGCTCAGTTCCATCTGATTGGCCCTGCCCTGATAAAAGAGGTTGCTGGATAGGGATGGTTCTCAGTGAGGTATTATTAAGAGAACACAACTTTTTTAGCTTGGAAGCCTTAATGCCATTTATTATGAGGTTGACATGCATATGAGCTTTCTTCTCACGTATTTTTACATTTGAGAGCTCTTCTCTTAAATATACTTTAAAATCCCCTTTAGAAGAAAGCAAATACGCCTTTTTCTAATTCCAATAAGGTTGCTTTGGATGTTTTGAACTTGTAGTCATGGTTGAGATGACCTAATTTATAACATATTTGGAAGCTGAACTGAGCTTAACCTTGGTGCCTTCCATGTTTTCTTGTATGAGTTCACTTTCTCATTGTTTCTTTCTGAATTCATGCCCAGTCTTATCTATATTCTTCAGCTAAGATATGTCTCCAGGAAAAAAATAGAAAAACCACCAAGATGAAGGTAAAAGAGGGGAAATAGTGTTTGACAATGGAAAGAAACATAAATCATTGTTTTATCATATTAAAGTTGATTCAGTAAACAATTATAAGGGCTAAGCTCTGGTTTAAGGGATAGATATGCAAAGCCTTTCAATGACACTCATAATAAAGCTGAATGTCTTGGATCTGGATCCTTCCTGCCCTAGGTCCCTCATCCACTCTTGTTGGCCTTGTAATGGTTGCCCCATGAGAGTCCTCCAAAGTCTACCTCCAATTTCTACACGCGTGTTTCCTCTACTTTTAGTGACCCTATGACATCTACATTTTTTTGTCTGTTATGAAAAACTTTAATTATCCTTCAAATTCAGCAGAAGTGTCATCACTTCTGAGAAGTTCTCTCTTTTCTCCAGCAGCATATCACCACTTCTTTCTTTGTATTCCTTCTTTGCCTTCTGGGGTACTCCTCTCATAAGAAATATTTGTAGATTGCATAGTTGCCCTTCCACTAATTTTCCAACTCTTGGGTAAAAGTTTCTGCAACCTTAGTGATATCATGATGCTGACATATAACAGACAAACAATACATGTAGATTAAGTTTCAATTTGAAATATAAGAATTTCTGCTCTCTAGGAATTCACAAACGAATGGTGCTACAGATTGATGCATTTGAAACTCTAGCACGAGATGAGCTATTAGCCATGTACTAAGTGTGAATTCATTGACCCTTTTATTAGATCATCTATGGAAAACTTACACAGCTTGGGTCTTCATTAGAGAGGCATGTCTAGTAATATCAAAACTTAAGCTTACTCAGATATAAGTCCTCCTGTGAATGTTCAAGTGATTGTCAGTAAGGGTTCCAAGACCATTCAATGGGGAAATGAATTTTTTTCCCCCAACAAATGGTATTGAGAAAACTGGAAAAAAAAAGAACTCGGTTCTCAGCTTACACCATATTGAAAAAGTAAACCCAAATGGAAAAAATACTCTTAGAGAAAGATAGGAGAAAAGCTTCACATTGAATTTGGCAGCGGTTTGGATATGTCACCAGAAATATAGGCAGTAATCACAACAAAGATAAACTGAACTACTTCAAAATTATAAAATTTTTTTCATAAAATGACACTATGAACAGGGTGGAAAGGCAACACATGGACAGTGATAAACAATTGTAAATCATATACCTGACAATGGGTTACTATCTAGAATATATAGAAAATTCCTACAACTCAACAACATAAAAACCAAAATACAATTTAAAAATGGGCAAAGGACTTGGCTAGTCATTTCTCCAAAAAAGATACACAGTTGTCCAATAAGCATAAAAAGATGCTCAACATATAAAATGGCAGTGCTCAACATCAAAAGTACAAAATAGGGGAGTAAAAATGTAGCTTTAATACCTCTTGAAATGTAAGGTGACCAAAAATGAAACTTCACAATTGTTTTTTAATATGTGTAACACAAATCCTAATGTTAGAAATTCTTTATCCCTGGATATTGTCAATTACACTGATCAAAAGTGAGGTCGTTACTGACTTAAAGAGGTCCTAATCTGTAGTATCTTGGTGTGCTGAACATGAATATAACCCCGAAAATTTTTTATTAGCTCTCGTTTTGAAGATATTTCCTATAATTCATTTTATATGTTTCACCACGTATATTTATCCAGTAGGACTGCAACAACATCCTAAATCAGCCTAGAATGGTGTAATATTGCATTGTATTGCATAATACTATCATGCACACATCATCCAGAGTTGATTGAATCATTTTCTGATGCAATGCAATACTTCTGCCAGGCGGCTGCTGTAGTAAGCTGACGTCAGCAGTGCACTATAGAAAACCCCGTCAGAAAGGTTGAGCATTGAAAATATTTCAGACTTTGTGTGAGACACTATAAGCTACTGTTCCATAGAACTGTTATTATTTTAGCCATTTAAGCACAATACAGAACGGTCATGCCTCGAAAGTGCATTAATAGCATGGACAATCTCTGCTGTATTTGTGGGGAAGTGACATTTGCCAACCAGAAGAAAAGTATCACTTCTCAAGTGAGGAAGGCTTATCATCTTTATTTCGGATGCAAGGTTGGTGACCAAGACAAGCCTTGGGCCCTGCTACATGTACAACACAGCTTTCACAGGGATTAAATGGCAAAAGACCATCAATGCTGTTTGCAGTCCCCATGGTGTGGAAAGAGCCAAGCAACCACATAAAAGACTGTTACTTCTGCTTGGGTCCTTTTCTTTTTGGTGGAATAATGAAGCAAAAGAAGTCGAGAATAGTCTATCCAAACATTCCATCTGCATTGAGACCAGTTCCACATGGTGAAGGACTTCCTATTCCAGAACCTCCAACAGAATATTCTCTTGATTCATCTGATGAGGACAAGGGTGAGCCGACCTGTTCTTCTCCTGTTCCATCAGCATGCAGTGATCCAGATTTTCTCTGTGGTGCATCATCGACCCCACACAGACTAACACAGGAAGAACTCAATGACCTGGTTCGTGATTTGGACTTATCCAAGAACAAGGCAAAATTGCTAGGATCAAGACTCCAACAGTGGAATCTTCTAGAAGAAGATGTCACAATCACTTTCTATTGAAAGTGACACCAGCAGTTGGAGCCTTTCTTCAGAAAGGAAAGTACTCTTGTATTCTGTTCCGATATTGAGGGCCTTATGAATGCCTTAAAAATCACTCATGACCCACAAGAATGGAGACTATTTCTAGACTCTTCAAAACTGAGTCTTAAGGCTGTGCTTTTGCACAATGGAAACCATCTTCCATCTATTCTATTCCTGAACAGTGGTACAAGAAACAAGCAAAGAAATTTAAGGAGTAGTCTATGACTTGATTTTTTACAGGTATTAACCGTAGGCCTATTACTATTGGCATGCATTTCATGATGTAAACATCAATTCATTGCAGATCACAAAGAAACTACTAGAGTCAAAATTAGAATTTGACTGTCATATTCGTGTTGAGCACGTACAAATTGATAGGATATGACTAATTTTATTTCAGTAACCTAACTTTTGCAAAAATTTGCTGACTAGTGTTATAGAACAATGCAGGGGCAGGGTTGGGGGGACAAGAGATTTTTTTCCTTTAGTTTGCTACTGAAGAGTTTGTAGTACTACCAAAGATAATGAAAGTTGCATAAATATTCATGGTCAAAGGAAAAAGACATGTGTGGTAGGCTGAATAATGCTGCCCCAAAGATATTGATGTCCTAGTTACTGGAACCTGTGGACATTACCTAGTGCGGCAAAGACTTTGTAGAGGTAATAAAGTTAAGGATCTTGGGATGAGAAAATAATCCTGTATTATCTCAAGGGGCATAACATATAATATAACTATGGGCATACAACTATGAGTACTCTCATAGGAAGGAGGCAGAGGATGATTAATTACAGAGGAAAAGGCAATGTAAGCATGGAAAGAGAGATTGGCGAGATGTGCTTTGAAAGTGGAGGAAGGGGCTACAAACCAAGGAATACAGGCAGATACTAGAAGTCAAAAAATATAAGGAAACAAATTTTTCCTTGGAGCATCCAGGAGGAGCTGGCCTAGCTGACCTTGATTTTTGTCCCATGAAAGTCGTTTTGGACTTCTGACCTCCTGAGCTGTAACAGAATAAATTTGTGTTGCTGAAATTATTGACTCTGTGGTAATTTGTTTTAGTGGTAATAAGAAACTAATATAGCATGTTTGCTTCATTACAAATTACTATATTTAAAAAATTCTAATTTAAGAATAATTACAAATTCCTATACCCAAATTTATAAACTCTTAAGTTTTACCTAATAAATTCTGTGTGTCTTTTCTCTTATAAATGCTAGAGCACTGGCTCCATTTCAGAACAAGACTCTTCCATCATGATCATATTTAGGGTAAACTGGAAATCTGTATTTTATCTTTGTTCTATTATAAGGGTATATTTTTGACTTGTATATTGTTAATTTAATTCTTAGGTATAATTTTTATTACAATTAGGATTAAAACAGGAATAAAGGAAACACAATTTTGCAGAAATGCAGCACATCAAACTTTAAGGAATATAGTTTATCTGTGATCCACTGTGACTGTGCCTGTGTGTATTTGTTAGTTAAATAATATACACAGAAATCTGAATTAGAGCTCAAACTTATTAATTTTAGACCCATTGCTTTCCCTCCACTTCTAGAAATGGTTGCTATAGTAACTAACCAATGTTTAATGCAAAATTGTATTGTATTGTATTTTGTGCTCCTGTAGCACAGAAGTACCATAGACAGTATGAACATGGATCTATTTATGTTCCAATAAAACTTTATTCGTGCAAATAAAGTTTAAATATTATGTAATCTAAGTGTGTCTCAAAATATTAAAGTTTGTTCAGAAATTCATAAAGAACATACATCACTTGAGAAAATGGGTGAGGGTGTTAGTTGCTAAAACTTATCAAAAACTAAATTGTGATATATCTAACCATCCAAAGCATTTATAGGCAAAATAATAAAGCAATGAAAGAGAATAGCCTGGTATTGGCATAAAAATTATATCTAACATTTTGAAATCCTAAGAAAGAACATTGGACCAAAGCACTTTGTACATTCTAAGTAATGAATCTTGTAGTGATTAAAAAGAACCACAGGAAATTGTGACCTTTACTTGGTCATTCCATTGGTGTGAGAATTCTGGTACTCTTTTATGTGTATTGCAGGTGGCATAAAGCAAATGACTAAATATACACCTCCTGTTGAGAACCCAGGTTTTCAATGTGGGCAATGCGAAATGCAGAAATGGAGTTTGGTAAAAGTGAGGAAGGACTCTGTAAAGGTGAATTTGAATAGCAGACTGTCAAATATGAACTAGTAACTTTTTTCCTTAAATTTATTTCCTAACTCTATCCACTGAACAGTTCTAGAAACAAGGATACTAAATCAGCAAAGAGCACACAGGACACTCGGATATGGATTTCTAAATAGCCTCTGCACAAAAAGGGACCAGGCTTTGTGGAAAAATGACTGATTTCAAATCTGCAGCCATGACAGCCCAATATGAACCTGGAACTTACATTGTTCCTTTAGAAATGGAGAGATCTTATGATTTTCACTGAAATGATCAAACTTGGAATTACCCAAAATGGAATAACCTCATGATACCTGCCTTCTGAAATACAACATCACCTCTTGACAGAAGAGTACAACATCAATCTAACCATTAGGCAACAATGAGACAAACCCAGAATGTGGAACGCTTGTCACAACTACTAACTAGTCCAGAGTTTAAAAAAAGTTTTATGGAAAACAGAAAATGGTAAGAGCTCTATGTCAAATTAGAATAGAATCAAGAGGGCCTCCCTGGTGGTGCAACGGGTAAGCCCTGCACTGTGGAGCTGTCTGTAGCAGCGACGTGAGTTCGACGCCCAGCCAGGGAGATTCCCACATGGCACAGCAGACCTCTCCTGCCTCGCCCGCTATTCCCCTCAGCAGTGTATTTCCATCAGTCTGCCTGTTTTGCTCCCCACTCTGCCTCTGGTGAACCCTCTCGCCTCCCCATGCCTCTGGCCTATACCCCAGCTTTTATGCATAAATAAATAAATCTTTTTTATAAAACAGAATGAACTATAACCAAAAGAAAAGCATGAGCACTAATTGAATTTGTGGGGTGGGGAAAGAGTCATTAGAAGACATTTTTGGACAACTTGAAGTTTTTAAAGGAACTCTGTGTTAGAGAATATACTGAACTAGTGTTAAAAATTGTTAAAATGATAAATAATATGTTTTACATATTTTACCGTAAATTTAAAAAAGCCAAGCAGATACTCCCGACTATTGTTTACTATTGTTTACTTGTTATTTTATAGATTGACTACATGAACACACTGAAGAATATGTAAAGACCTTACTTCAGTTATGTTAGGTTACAAAAGTCAGAATGAAAGGAATTACCTTGCCACATTGGAGGGCTGCTAACAGAGCTAGCAGAAGCCAAGGGAACGGGCTCCCAACCATTCAGAGGTCCTGAGGCTTTGCTGTTTCCCGATGAGGAGCAGGCAGATACTTAGGAGTCTGAGCAGTGACATGTACATCACAGAGAAGCACCTGTGCTGAGACCAGGCCATTGCTTCTCTTCCCCTGACAGCTGATTTTCTGCACTTCCTGTGCTCCTCAAAAGTTACAATTCTATAAATGAAAAAATGGATAAACTCACCTGGCTATAATTCAATACTGAGAAGAAAACCTCACATTCACCCTATATAGAAAACTTCCTTCAGCCTCCTTTCTCGGCCCAAGAATTTCAACAAATGCCTGTATCAGAGATTTCTTTCCTCCCCACAGCCATCCCCTAATGAAGAGCAGGTAAGTGTGCAACCCAGAGAGGATTTGAGAAGAGAGGGTATTAGGGTGGGTGAAGGGTAGTGACATTCCAGAGACATTCAAGCCCTTAAATCCACATCTCTTCCATTTGCCAAAGAAAATGTTTGGTTTTATCAGGAGGTCAGCAAACTACTCCTGTAAAGGGCCAGATGGTAAGTATTTTTAGGTCTTTTTCACAGCTATCCACATTTGCTCCTGTAGCACAAAAGTAGCATAGATACTATGAACACGGATCTATTTATGTTCCAATAAAACTTTATTCATGCAAACTAAAGTTTAAATTTTATGTAATCTTAATGTGTCTCAAAATATTAAAGTGTGTTAAGCTATTTTAAAACGTAATAACCATTTTAGTCTGTGGGCCATGCAAAGGCAGGCGGTGGGCCACATTTGACCGACCAATGGTCTGTTGTTTGCTTATCCCTAGTTTAAATACTTCTAACGGGCTGACTTAAAAAAATTGAATATAGCTCACTTATTCTGGGAAGGAAAAGAACTAATATTTATGGGTAATTTGTTCAACAAAATTTAGCAAAACTTGTGTTCAAGGGCATGGGCTCTAGGAACAGAATGATTTGGTTTAAATCTCAGCTTCTATCACTCACAAGCCATGTGACCTTGAACAAGTTAGTTAAACTCTCCGAGTTTGTGTCTCCTCATTCAAAAACTGAAGCTGACTTAGCTAGAACCTAGCTAACAGGGTTGTAGTATGGATAAACTAACCCGGATATGTTGAATGCTCAGACCAGTGCTTATTGTCTCAAATACTAGCAGGTATCTGCTATGTGGCAGTCCTGGTGGTAAATCCTTTCACTATATTACTTCACTTAATTCTGTCAATTGGGTAGTCTGACTTTTTTTTTTAAGATTTATTTATTTATGTGTACAAAAGCTGGGGTGAAGGCCAGAGGGGGATGAGTTTGAGGGGGTTGAGAGGATTCACCAGAGACAGAGTGGGGAACAGAACAGGTGGATCTACTGAAATACACTGCTGAGGGGAGCAGCAGGTTAGACAAGAGAGGCCTGCTGCGCCAGGTGAGTTGGCTCCCTGGCCAGAGATCGAACTTGTGCTACAGGGATAGAACAGTGGCTGCTGATAGCTTCCTAGTGCTGAGACTTAACCCCTGCGCCACCAGGGAGGTCCTTATTATGTATGACCTTTTGATATGTAAACAAATTTTAGATTGTGTCAGCAACTTGCTCATTGTTAAAGCAGAAGCTTGGTTCTAACTGAGACTCTCTGCTGCTGTCCTGCCTCCTTCCTCCCTTCAGCAATTATTTTGCAACTTTAGTTTTGTTTAATTCATATTCACTGACAAGTTTCCTTTCTCCTTTGGTTCCATGATTCTCTTTGTTAGTTTTTTTTTCTTATTTTCTCTGCTGTTTTCAAGGGTTCCCCTCCCTCTTCCTAGCTCCAGATTGTTGGTATTTCCCCTTGTTTAGGTCAAGGACCTCTACTTTTTGACCTCTACCATATTCTTCCAACGTCTCATTCATGGCTGTGACTTTAGTCATGAACAATCGCCTTGCACAAATGATTCTTACAGCTCTTTCTCCAGCTATGAACTGTCTTCCCAGCTACATTTCTATTTGTGCTAGACTTGTAGACATTTGTAGAGGGCAGCATTACAGATGGATGGCAGTATCAGGGCTGACCCGGCTTCACCTACCAGCACTACTGGTCATTCACTGTGGGATCTTGACAAAATCACTTAACCTCTGAGTCTTGGTTTTATACATTAGTAGCATGGAGATAAGAAGAACCACCTAATAAAGTTGTAAAGATAAAGTAAAATGATGGCCATAATGAAATTGAGAGGCCAATCCATTCTTTTATTCATTTGTTCAACAAACATCTATGGAACACCTCCTGTGCCCTAATAAGTGCATGCCATGTGGTGGATGATATTACTAAAGCCCTAAATCTCCTTCATCATGACTCCTTCCAAATCTGTGCTCTATTTTTGCCATTTGCATATCTTCCAGTCTCCTAGATTCATGCCATAGTTCTTAGTAATGCAATGTTTTCTCCTATATTCCAAACACCCAGTCTTGCTTCTTCTTTTCCCCTCTACCACTACTACCATCCTAGGACTAAGTCCAGTCCCCTCAAACCTGGATTCTTCTTTCACACTAACCCTCTTATTTTGATTTTATTTCTATTGGAAATTAGCATTCAGAAGCGTTTTTGAATAGGGGAGGAAGAGGAGCCAGGTTGTGCTTCCTGAAGCTTAATTTATGCACCACTTGAGTTGGAGTAGGAAGACACTAGCAGGAGACAACTGGGGAGTTTTAAAATTTTTAATATAAATTGGTAGACTTGAAGTAAGGTGCTGACATTGGGTATGGAAAGGAGAAAGAGGAAGTTTTATGAGGGACTTTGAAGGAGACTGAGAGGGAGCAGAGAAGGTGTGGGATTTGAAGGTGTCTACACATTTAGAGTGTTAGTAACTAGGAGACTAGGAGACTAGGATACTTTCACACACGTGTGCACCACCTGCTTCTTGTCTCTGCTGTTCATATGTGTCTTTTCACCTAAGGTAGAGGTTATTTCCTTTTCCATGCATTACTGTCTTTCTCTCCAACTGGTTATGAACTTGATACAGTAAGGTCTATGTCTTGTTATCTTTTGTTTTTTTATTCTCAAAATTTGCTTACGCTGAGTCTAGACAATGCTAATAAGTGTTTAAAAATATTAATTTCTAATTGGTCCATTCTTGTTGTGAGTGTTTGAACTGGAGAACGGGTACCACTTTTCGTCTCCAGAGAGTTATAGTTATGTCAGTTATATTATAATATATATACTTATTGCTAAACTAAACTTATTTTATTAAAACTGTATCTATATATTTATACATATTGTATATTACATATTAACTATTAGACAAACAGATTATCCACAAAATCTATTTTCATAAGGAAATGTAACCCTCATGAAACCTTCCACAAGAATTTGTGTAAGCTAGTGGCATAGTGCCTCAGAGAGGAGAATTGGTAATGATGTTCAAAAGGCTGGGACCTCAGTAAACCCAAAGTCTCCATGGAAAGGGCTGCTCATTTTCTCTCTTCTTTCCTTGCTTGTACATTCTGTCTGCCTGAAACTTGTCCCTCTTAACTAAAAACAGGCACCACAAACCTGAGCTCTGTTCCTTGGCCCATTCCTTACAAGACTTGATCAGTTTATGGTACATTTAAGCTGTGTAGTAGGCCTAGGCAAACATTTCTGATTCCTTCAAGTACAACTCCAAACAGTGTGGCATAGGTATGAAGTCCGGGAAGTGACATCTATAGATGGAGCAGTTTGGCGTGATGTAGAATGTATGGGTGGACCTTTCTGTAGAGTCTTTGAGCAGATGTGAGTCTAAGCATCTGGGTACTAATCTAGTCACATCTGAAAGCCAGACAAGATTTTTCAGACCTGTGAAGTCTGGAGAGTGTTGTTGGTTCAATAGTGATATGAGAGATTGCTTTACTTCCTTCCTTATGGCTAGGAAAAAAATAAAAGGGGTAACCAGGGCCAAGAAGATCCCGGCTAAACAACAGGAATGACATTGGCTGAAGGTGAGTAACCTGGGATGGGGGTGGGGCAAAAATAGAGATCAGATTAAAAAAGTAAAAACATTTCATTAATCTGGCACTATAGGACCACATCCATGGTTAGAGTTAGGCAAAATCATGAAACAAATGACAGAGTGATAAGGGATGATTTTCAACTTGCTACCATCTCTCTTGTCTTGGACTGGTCACCTACTCAATACATAGTAAAGACCAACTTTACTATGGTGTAAGAAAACATTCAGAGATTCTTTCCGCAGACAGAACTAGGTTTAAATCCCACACCTACACTTTACATGTGTGTCCTTGGAGAGTGAGTCCAATCACTGAGCCTGCAATCCCTCATCTATAAATATGGGTAAGGTAATGTCTACTCCTAGGGTCATTGTAAAGATTAAATGAATATATGAAGAGCTCAGATCATCCAAGTCCAACCTGGCAAACAGAGGACGTTCAATAAATAGATGTTCTTTCTTTTCTCTCAAAAGAGGTAGGCTTCAGATACCCACACAAAGAGCAGAGCTCATTTACAGGTTGCCTTTACACAGAGAGAACAGTAATTGTCAAGAACTGTGAACGGTCTGAAACTTTATGCTACTTTTAAACTAACAAGTTAATCTGACACAGTTATATGGATATTCATGGAATACGAGACTCCTGGATCAGAGACAAAGGACTTGTTCACTCAAGCACAGCAGGGAACTTGAGTTATCAGCATATTTACATCATTCCCCTGAGCCCTACTTCCCACAGGGCAATAGGAAGAGAACCAGATGATAGCTGGACAAACCATGGGAGAAGAATTCTGAGCTTAGGGAAAATAAAATTTGTATAATGTGTAGTAAACATGCCTGTGCTCCAGACTATTCCTTTCTTCCAAGAATCATAGATGCATCCTTGGAAAGCTAGTTGAGAAAAAAAGGCAGTCAATATTCTTCCCTGCCAGACTTAAAAATGTGAGATGCATGGAAAATTGTCTCCCAAAAGGCATAACAGAAATAATCCATTTCCTTCCTGCCTCTTAACTCACAAGCCATGGTAGACTTTCTGCATCAGGTCATTGTTCTGTGAACATGGAAGTCTCCCACATCACACATCCCTGTATCCCCCCTTTCTCCTCTCTCCTTGCAGTGTTCACATCAAGAACTCCCCCATGTTGAGTTGCTTGCGCAGTGTTCAAGTTCACTACTATGAGGCTGTTGACTGGAATAAAGCTTTTAGCTGGCAATCCAGTTTAAGCTTCCATGAAAAATGTGAGAGGAGAGAAGAGGAAGTGAGGGAAGTCAAGGGAGAGAACAAACATCTCCCCTCTGCATACTTAGGGAACATGTAATCCCAGCTGGGAAGTGAAACCTGATTCAAACTGTGTCACTAAAATGAAGCAGGAAGTGTTCAGTATCTCAGATACCACTTTTCAGGTGCATAGGCCCAGAGCCAGCTGGGGAAAGCAAGAGGCCACCAACATGGAGTTATGTGAGGGACACCATGAACTCCACCTGTTTCAAAACATCTTCCTGCACTGGAAATTTCCATTATGACATCTCCTTCAGGAAAGATGTGGTCTTAAAAGGACACTGTTCCAATATAAATATGCTCTCTGGAAGAAACAATCTCTACTATTTGTAAATGCTGTCAGGGTGGTTCGTTCATTCAATAGACATATTTTGAATACCAACTACCTGCTAGACATTGTGTTAGCTAGTGGGCTTCAAGAGTGATCCGCTGTAGTCCTTGCTGTGAGGAGCCGTGCTGGTGAGAATTAGAAAGGGAACAGGCAATTAGGATGCAAAGTTATAGAATTTCAGGTAGTGAATTACAAGGTGACATAGAAGCAAAAGGAAGGGGCACTGGATCTTATTTTGGAAGATCAAGAGCTATTATTTGATGAAAGTTTACTTTTAAATTGACATCCTGTGAGTTAAGTAGCTCTTAGCTCTATTTTAGATGTGAAGGTATAGGTGAGGTTTAAAGAACCTAAATGTCTTACCTGATGTTCCTTGGCATGCAAGAGACAAAGCCAAGACTCAAAAATATTTTGAAAATAGTTTAGTGTTTTTTCCCATAGAGAAGCATTTTTATGACATTGGTTTGTCTGAGTAACTAGGGCCTTCAGAGACAGGATCAAGAATTGAATTTTAATGGTGGTAGGAAGTGGAGGGGGATCATATGAGGACTGGTATGGTGTGTGTGTGGGGAGGGCAAAAGGCCCAGGACATGTGGTATTGCTCAAGAAAGACCAGTCTAGTGGTTGGGTGTTAGCCTAGTGGGAGATTCTAAAGGAGTTAGAGATGAGGTCTGAATATAGCAGACATTGTGGTGGTGGGTCTTTGGGGAAAAACATAAAATAAGAAGTAGTTAAGAAGAAATTGTGATAGAAAATTTAATGTAAGCAATAAAATGTAAACTTCTCTGATTTATAACTTTATCCAAACTAGTGCTGGGTCTGCAAGCCACATCCACTATTCCAGGAAGCTAGAGCCCAGCACTTTGTGAATTTCCAGAAAAAAAAAAAAAAAAGAAACAGGATTCAACCAGGGTAGCAATATACAAAACCCAGTGCTTTTTGAAGTCTTCATGGGAGCTAAATCAGGGTTGCCCTAGTCCTTAGCAGCTGCCTCAAACCTTTGTCAAAGTTTGCTCTACTGAGAGGGAAATAACACAAGTGATGAGAATTCATTTTCCCATCTACTTTGACCCTATAGGAACCCAAAGGTCCCTGGAACTGCTCTTGGCTTGTGGAATGAGCATAGTAACCTGTGTGCAATAGCAGGGTCAGTTGCACATCTGAAACAACAATGTAAGAAATTGTGGAAATTGTTTTCAGTTGGACCAAGGTTTCTATCATACACTATGGCTCAAAACTTTCCTCCTCGTCTTAAAATCAAGCCAAACATATTTGAGTTTCAAATATCATCATTTAGCAGTCAACTGGTCTGGGCCGCCTTCTCTTCCGCCTGAACTCTCAGCCAACCTAGGCCAACATTTGGATCCAATTTGATAGAAAAATTGGGTAAGCCCCTTGCCAAATTTCTGTGAATCCATGTCAAACTCAGTGATTTAGGCTAAGATTTGGGGTGTAGCTGAGTCCCCCAGAGGAATTCTGTGGTTGTATAATCCACAGGAAATGAAGTAAAGGGTATTTTAAAAACTACCTCCAAGGAAGTGGGCTCTGTAGAATCTCATTCTTAATGGGGCTCTAGATTTTGGAGCTTTTACCACAGAGTTCCTACAGTATTTAATTATCTTCTAGGGATTGCTAACCATCTGTTCATTTTTCTTCCCCAACACCCCATCATAGAGGTTATTATCCATTTTGAACCAGAGGAAGTCAGTAGAGAGGAATGATAAATTACTTACTCCAAGGTCAAGAAGTAAAATGTCTGGGCTGGGCTATAGACGTGACTCAATAAATTCTGCTGCATATAATTTACCAAAAAATTGATCTCTGATCGCCCTCAAAGTTTGAAAGTTTCCTTTTATTATGGTCAGATGATACAGCAACAACATAGGAGTCATAATAAGTATATCAGGTTTTCTGGTAAATCGGCTCTGAAGTGGAGATTTGTATGCAAGGAGTTCTTCAAGAGTACTCTCAGGAATGATACACTTGAGTATTAAGGGCATACTAAGGGAAGCAGGACTGGGCAAAGGGAGAAGCTGAATGATGTGCAGTTATAAGAGAGGGCACAACTGATCCCATGGAGAAGTTCTGATGGTCATCATAGTTGTCTGGAACTGTGGCAAAGGGTCTGGGCAATCATTAGATGCGAGCTACCTCTAGGAAAAGGACATGACCTTGGGCAAGGACAGAGAGCAAGTTCAAGGTAGCCCTGAGCCTATTAGAGGTCAGCAATCAACACTCTTGGCATCTGGGTTGCTTTGCTTCTGAGAGAAGTGATCTCCCACAGCATCTGCTGCAGGAAGAGGAATAGAGTTAAATGATGAGAACACAAGATTCTGGGGCCAGTTTCCCAGAAGGCATGTCCATAGTGATGTGAATTTGTTCATAGACCAAGGAATGGGGCCCACAGATATCTAAGGTCCCAGAAACTGGAGACAGAGATGCAGGACATGGTAAGGATATCTGGAGCTAGATGACTTGATGGCTCCTGCCTTTATATACAGGGAGTAAAGTGAGGTAAATGATGACATCAAAGAGAGGTCAATGGGAGTGGTCTATCTGGGTAAAGAAATATGACTTTCTACAGTCATAGAAATATGACTTAGCTAAAATGATTGTGGAAATTTACAGAACTAATTGAAAATCTGTTCCCTTTGAGGCCTATTTTGTAAGCATCCTGGAGTCCCTGCTTTCTTCCCAAAAGCTACTCTGAGGCTTTCTGGAAGCCTGGTATCAGTACTGACATGCCTCAAAGAAGACTGGTTAGTAGGAGATCACAAGATTGGAGTCAGGAGATAGGAGTCTGGGGATCCACTTGACCAGTTCTCCAACTGGTTGACCTTGGCCTAACCAATTCTTCATCGTTACCTATTTTCCTCATCATCGCCCAGCACTAAAGTTATGAAAAGGTATACTGTTTGTCCTCACTAGGTAACAAGATGAGCATTTACACTTTCAGAAACATAAGGGGGTTTCAAAAACAAGTTTCTCCTTTCCTCTCTTTTCTCTCACATTCCCATTCTGCACAGCGATTTTTTCATGGCAAGACTTATGCCATTTAGACACTCCTTTTTATTATTTTCATTTCTATTTACAAAGATAACTCTGGTTCTCTGACCTGGTCTGGTGTTTTCTTACCTTTTTGTACCTACCCAGTGCACCATCCCTGGGAATCCCAGACTGTCCATTTCAGAGTTCTTGCAAAATGCTCCCTGATCACAATGACCCATCTCAAGGCCACTGCCCACCGCTTACTTGGTCCTGTAGTAACACACATATACTACATAATAACTGCCCACTGACCTGCATTCATTCACACACTAAACTGCCTTTTCAAAACCCCTCTTTCTTTTTTTTTTTTTTGCCCCATCCTGATCCCAAACTAGGTGAGGTAGTCCTGGGCTTAAATTCAACCTCTCCTAGTAACTAACTTTGAGAATGTATATTAGCAATCAGGCAGTCTGAACCATAGCTTCTCATCTAGAAAGCTGAGCAATATAGTAATTGCCATAGTAGGTGAGACAACACCTAGTACATAGTCTGGCATTTTAAAACCTACCTAGTTTTCTACTGAAGAATATTAATGGATGGAGCTGCAAAAATGCAGCTGAGGGCTGACTCCCCATTGCGTTAGTAGTAGGGCCTGACTTCTTCACTCCTTCCACCCTGTCAGCATCTATGGCTGCGAGAATGTTGAAGCCACTTATTTTACGACCAGAGTAGCTTTCTTGAAGAGGGTAACCTGATTTTTTTTTTTAATGTGGGCACAAAAATTATCCATACTAATTTGCAAGCCTGAATTATATTCCGGCAAGCACTTAATTATTCATAAGGGCATTTTCCACTTCTAGATTATCAGTGAAATTCTTTCCCTTTAGAATTCAGGCTGCTTTCTCCCTGCCACCCAGCATGTGGCTAGGCCACAACCCTCTGCAGTTATTTTGTGTGGGCTTAGGGAATGCAAACTCATTTTAACTTTTTTTCTGAGCAGAACTTCACTGGGAAGGAAAATCTGAATCCCCAAAAGCCATACAAAGCATTCCAAACTAAAATATAAGAAACGTTTTGATTGTTTTTCTGTTTTGGATTATCTGTGCCACTACTCATTTCCTTTTTTTTTGGATAATCAAAACTGACGGTGTTATGGTTAATAGGACTTTAAAACTTGCTGAGAAAACTTTGCAGGCCCTTGGAGCCCGTTCAGGATAAATTCCTAATCTCCAGTATTTACACTTGATAGCACATTCTGCCTTGGTCCAGAGGCATAGAATATATAGGTAGTTCCAACTTAAGATATTTTTAAGGGAATTTCAACATCAGCTGTTTCAAATCATGTCAGGCCAGTGCTGATTAAAATCAGGTAAGGTCCCACGGCGACAGAGAGATAAAGGAAAGAGAAACTTCATCTTCCACTGCGGAGTTTTTTTTCCTAGATCAACTTATACAAATTTATAAAGAAAGAAAGAAAGAGATCTATATTTTTAAGTCAAATATTTGACTGTATTAGCCAAAAGTAGGCTCCACACCCTTTAATCATTTAAACTCCAGCCATCCGAATGCCTTGGACATGAACACTCTACCCTGATAAGCACACAGCAAAAATAAGCTATGTGGAACATTCCCACTGCCACATGCTCTCTAGAATCCATGTCATCAAGGCACTCATCCAAATATTGCACACAGGTTATCTTTAATTCCAAACTTGAAGGAACCTAGGATCACTTAATCAATAAGAAGTCTCCTGAGATGCAGAGGAAGCTTGTGGGCAAATGGGGATTAGAGGCGGAATCAGACCCTTTGGCCTCCTAAATAAGTTTCAGAGAGACCTTAAAAAGACTTAGGAAAGCAAACCTGTTGCTTCTTCCTTGGTGTAATGGTGTAACCAACCCCCAGCAAATATTTATACTTCCTCATCTCTGGGCTCTCTCTCATGGTCTCGCCTCTTCTGTAGTCCCTCTTCCTCTCAGAGCATCCTCTTGTAGCTGTCTGTCTCTGACTGGCACCACCCTTATACCCCAGCCCCTAGGCTCAGGTGTGCACACTTACGCATGGCCACACCCATGCTTCAGGTGTGCACAGTCAGGTGTGCATGCCCCGCGCCCAAGCTCCCAAGCGCCTTTTGCAATAGCACAACCAACGCTGCAGGGGATAACCACAGAGCCTGATTAATTCACTTACCCCGCACTTGACAGAACTGAATTCCTTTCAGAATACATAAATTTAATTGTCTAGTTCTATGGTGCACTACACAGAAGTAACCAGATTGGGGGTGCAAAGATGGGTCCCATGTAAATCCCAGGGATCAAGGGTTTTTGAATGGCATTTTGGGGCAGCCTGGATGGCTTCATAAGGGAGATGATATTTGAGTCAGTTCATGAAAAATTAGAATTTTGACAGATAAAGGGAGAAGAGTGAGACCAGTTGGTTTTCCCCAGAGGAAGCTCTAAGTCAGGCACCAAACACTAAGAGGAAATAATGCCAGGTAAGATCAAAAAAGGACTGAGGAAAGGATGCTGACGAGTGATAGGGAGAGGTGGGTGATTGACAAAAATAAGCCAATGGCGACACTGATTTGCAGCACAGTCATCCCTCCTCTGCTCAAATCCCTTTCTTTTTTTTTTTTAAGATTTATTTATTTATTTATGCACACAAGAACAGGGGTGTAGGCATGAGATGTAGGGTGGTGAGAGGATTCACCAGAGACAGAGCAGGAAGCAGAACAGGCAGATGGACTGAAGTACACTGCTGAGGGAGCAGTGAGCGAGGCAGGAGAGGTCTGCTGTGCCATGTGGGAAGCTCCCCAGCCGGGCATCGAACTCATGCTGCATTAGCTGCGGACAGCTTCAGAGGCTGAGGCTCAACCTGTTGCACCACCAGGGAGGCCCTCAAATCCCTTTCTACTGAGGAAATCGACAACCCCAAAAGAAGTCCCTACTGACTCCTACAGCCCCCACTGATCTTTGCTTTCCTTTACTATTATTATTATTACTTTAAACAACATAAAACAGTAATGATCTGAGCTACTCTGCCTTCCCTAACATAATAGTAACAACTAATATTGTTTAGCATTCTATATGCTAGTCATTTGTGCTTTTAAAACCCATAAAAATTAGGCCCAAAATAGTTATCCTTGCTGGGTCCCCACCCATATTTAACACCTACTGCAATTTCAACCTCTCCCTAAAGTCTAATACTAAACCAACCAATCTGGAATTTCTTAATCGTCAGCAGTGATTGAAAGCAGGGTAAGACCACCTTGCTTTCCCCTGAGGGAAGGTGGCTTTACTTTGAAATAACTGGTTTTTGTTTTTGGGGGGTTTTTTTTGCCAATAACCTGGTCCCAAACTTTTTCTGTCTACAAATATGCTCCATTTTAGGTGAGCCCTTGAATATCTAGATGGGATGCTGCCTGATTCATGAATCATTTCATAAAGCCCACTCAATCTCTGTAATTATGAGTTTTGTTTTTGAACATTGCTTAGCATGTAACATAGCTTACTCAGTGTGTCTTCACAACACCACTTTGAGATATGTACGTTTATTAACATGTTGTATTTAATAGATGAGGAAACCTAGACATGGACGCTTTAAGTACTGTGCCTTTGGTCACTCAGCTAGTGAAAGTGAAACGTACGTTTTTTTCTAATTCCAAAATCCATGTTCTTTTTTTTTTTTTTTTTTTTTATACATACAAGCTGGGGTACAGGCCAGAGGTGTGGGGTGGCGAGAGGGTTCACCAGAGACAAAGCGGGTAGCAGAACAGGCAGATCAGAAATACACTGCTGAGGGGAGCAGCGGGTGAGGCAGGAGAGGTCTGCCACACCATGTGGGATTCTCCCCGGCCGGGCGTCGAACTCGCGTCGCCGCTGCCGACAGCTCCACAGCGCAGGGCTTAACCGCCATGCCACGAGGGAGGCCCCAAAATCCATGTTCTTAACCTGTACATTACCTAGTCTTCCCACAGGTGTCATTTCCCATAGTAATAACATCATAGTTTTATACAGTGCTTACAAGTGCCTAGAGATTTATTTGTTTTTATTGATCACATTTAGTTTCATAAGCTGTGTGTTGTTATTTTAAAGTGTCATTTGCTTTTCATGTTTTCTCCTTGGGAATGGAGATGTTCAGTAAATACGAGGAAAGGAAAGGAATGAGAAGGGAGGGAGGGAAGGAAGAAAAGAAGGGAGGGAGGAAGGAAGGAAGGGACTGGAGGGAGGGGGAGAGAGGGAAGGAAACAGGGAGGCAGCAATAGCCAAGGAGGGTGAGGCAGGGAGAGACAGTGTTCTGCTGGAAAATGTAAATGTCAGTGAGATTAAGCAATCGGTTACTTAAATTGTGAGAAGTCAGTTACCAGAATCAGAATCCACTCACTCATGGGTTCCTGAATTTACTATCTTTTCACTCGATTATTAACTTTGGTGATAAAGGTCTAGTTTCCTTTCTTCTTTATCCTTGGCTGTCAGAGACCATATCATATTAAGTAAGATAATTAGCTTTAAAGCAACTGCTAGTTCTCCCCAAGAAAATGGTATCTGACATGATAAATTAAAGCAAAGCATGATTTGGTCAGGACCTATTGTTGTGCCTGGTAACAGTCACATACCAAGCATTTCACAAATAGATGGAGGGGGCGAGAGATGAGGCTCAATGAGAAATGCATTTGAGGAATGCGAGAAGCACATGAAGAAGGAACATTAAATATCCAGGATAACAGCGATGGCAGTTCTGTGAGATGTGCTGTATAGGCTGATAAAAGGAGAATTTATTCTGAATACCAAGGGGAAGAAAGTTAATGGCTGTTATGTTTAATCTAGCAACTTCTGGAAGAATATCCTTGTCCTGCCCCAATACCTAAAGAAAAAATTCACCCACAACTGCCCGATGAGAAGAAAAGTACGTGTATTCGTAGTAGGTTTGAAAAAGTAAAGATATATGGGAAGAAAAGGCTAGGACTCTACAGAAAACAAGTAATCAGCTGAGAGGATATGATTGCACCAGGCACATCCCTCTGTTTCCCTCCCTCCCAAGCTGCAACCAATAGTTCTTTAGTCCTGTCTCCCTAGCACAGTTTATGCAGCCCTAATGATCATTTTCTTGGACATGATACTGCTATAACTAACCTGTACCAAGCTTTTCACTCTGAAAATTCGCTTATCTCTGAAATATTAATAAGGTAAACATTACCAATGGAAAAATCCCCTGAGCTCCTTCTATTCTCCATACATTCCTCTCATTAGGTCCTCTTTACTGTTGTCTGTTTCAGATTATAAAACTGTTGAGTGGAACAACTAACTATGTAATATATTCTCTTCCAAAAAGTCCTGGCTAAGAAACATAAACCTTCAGACTGGTTCAAAGTGAGGTTGAAGAGGATGACAATGACATTAACCATGAGGGTAGACAATGGGGTTACATGGGGAGGATGGCTAGAATCTAGCTACCTCATATGGTTCAAGGGCAGCCTGGTATAGAGAAAGAACAGACAGGGCTTTGGAGTAAGAGACTGAGATGATTTCTAATCTTGCTCCTTTTCACACTGTGGCCATTGGTTTGCATCAAGACTAAGAACTACTCCCAGCAGAGGGGAACCCTGGCTAGATATTTAAACCATGGATGAATTTTTGAACTTCACCTTGGAACGTCTCAGAAGTATTCTCCATGCTTTGAAAAACAGAAACAAAACATATGGTAGCCAACTTAAGGAAAAAAACAAAACAAAACAAAAACCCATCAACCTGGAGATGAATCTCAGAGGAAAATTTCCAAAAGAGCACTTCTTTCTTTCCTTTTTTGAAACCAGGAGGCAAGTACATACTGGGGATACATCACTTGAGGCAAGGTACCAAAAAAGTAAATAAATAAAAAGGTTGTGTGTGTGTGTGTGGGGAGCATCTATTATAAAATGTACCTTTTCTTAACAAAAGTATTCCAGGCAACCCCCTCTACATGGCATGGTGCATTTTCTGAAAATCAATCAAGTCCTCTCATTCAGTGAAAGCCCAATTGCTTTGTCTGCCCCTTCCTCCAGAAGCTGATTTCTGCCAGGTAGAAAATTAAGTTTCCTTTACTCTTCTTTCAGACACAATGCTTCAGCATTGCAGAACTGTTGTTCTGTGTGGGAAACCGACTTCCTGTCTCAATAAACAAGCACACACAGGCTTTTCTGGACACATAATGGAGCCTTTTTTATTTTATACAAAAATCATTCCACACTTAACACATCAATGAAGCCACTTAAGCTCTACTGCATCTGAATTAAAGAGGAATTGTGTGATCAAAGGGTGTGAAAAGAACCACACAGGGTGTTCCTCAGATCCTCTACTTTTGTTACATTTGATACATAACAAACTCAATAAATATGCTTATCCCAGGAGCTCCGTTCATTATCTCATACCCTTAAGCCTGGTGGAAGTATTCCTGATTATCCTTCTTTCCAAAGTGTCCATTTTATACTGACAATTTTGGTGAAGAAATGAAAGATATTGGTATGTTTTAAGGGGCTGTGGATGAAGGGGGGAGGGAAGAAGTAGCTTTCTCTTTTGGGATAATGCTTGTTGCTGTTTCACTGAATGTGATGTATGTTTATGTGTATATGTGTGTATATATGTATATGTGCGTATTTATGTACCTGTTATAGATGATATAAGCACATAGGAATGTGTTTCTCTACAGACACATGCACACAAAACAAAAGCATAGAAAATTGTTTTCTTATCAAACAATGAAATATAAAGTAAAAAAGACATGATAAAAATTCTTTAGTGTCCAGAATTGAATAGGCAAATAGGGCATCCTGTAAGCCTTTTTGAACTTTTCATACTCTGAACATAGTTTCTATGAAAGTTACTATGTATTAAACATTCTCTGTATTTTTGTTTTAGTAGTATGCATTCTGGAAAGATTGGAAATTTCCTACAGAGAGTTCAGGCATCCTCAAAGCTAAAGATCTCAGCTACACATCTACTGAAGTATATGTTGTGAATAGTAACTCAAATAATGCAAAATGTGTCTTTTATCCAGTTGCACAAAAACATGAAATGCAAAATATGCAGTCAATGAATTAAAGTTGATTGAATACATTATTATTTAAATGTATGTAATCAAATCAATGTTGGGTTGAGATAAATTTTTCAGCTCTCATCTATATAGCCAAAGTGCACTGTTGAACAAGGACTTAAAACTATTCAGATAAAAATCCTCTCATTAACAAAAAGGAATTTAAATTGGAATTAATTCATTCAAGTATCATCAGTGGAGCACCAGTGGTGAGTCAACCACTACTCTAAGTACAAGAGAGTCAAAGATCAAAAAGGTATACCTTATACTCTGTTCATAGTCCAATAGAAAGAGAGTTTGTGGACAAATGACAATGCAAAGTGTGATAGCAACTCTCCTGAGATGGCCTACAGGAACACAGTGGAAGAAACAAATAATTCAGCACAGAGAAATTAGCAAAACCTTCCCTGAAGAAGTTAATGCTTAAGCATGGTCTTAAAAGGTGAATGTGAAAATAGAAAATTTATCAGACAGAGAAAAGAAAAGCATACCAAGGGGAATGTACAATAACAAAGACACGCTGAAATCATGAAAAGGCATAAGCACTCAAATTGGTGTATAGTTTGTATAGTTGGGTTGTAGAATTCATTGAGTGAAAAGAAGTAGCAGATGTGGCTGGATGACAGCTGGGATCAAATAAAGCTGTGACATGGTTACCCTAACTTGGTATTTGAACTGTAAGCAATGAGGAACCTGAGTTAGATTCCTATTTCATCCCAGTGAGATGTCTCTGCTAACTTTTGAATAATTACTCAGATTTAGAAATCTATATATATGTATCTAAATAATTTAGCCAGTTGCATTTTCTTTCCAAATCTTCAATTGTTTGGCATGTATGAACCAACCATGCAGATGATGGAGAAAAAGTTTTAGTTTATATCCAGGTGTTTTCACTGTTGTGCAGACAATCACAAACATTGAAAGGAAAACTTCCATGGGGGTTAAAGTCCCCTTTCCATGCTTCCCAAATAAATCATCGTTGATGGTATCACTAATAGCAGTTCAGCTCAGTTCAAATAGTTGTTAAGGTCAGATGACTGTTTTCTGCTATAGTTTGTGTCAAATAAACTTTCACCTATGGATTATTCTCTGTTGCATAGAGAAATAAAATACAAAAAATAACCATAAAAATAACACATTGATAAAGTTCTCCATTCACTTCTTGATTAATTCTGTATGCATTCATACACAAGGTCCAGACATACCTATATTCAATCTGCCTTTTTCTGTGGGAAAATAAACCAGTAAGGCTTTTTGTCCCTTCAGTAATCCTATCTTGAATTTTCTGTCATCTTCCACTTACACTCACATAAAACAATGATGTTTCATTTTATTTTTAAATGATGTACAGAGAATTCCTTTCTTCCTTACTTTCACTTGGGTATATTTGTCCTTGAACTGTATGGCCTGCACGTGGTGTTAGGACTTAAATGTGGTATGAAGCAGGCTATTTCACTCAACAGTCCATAAGAACTTGAAAATAATGAGAAAGGAATTTTCCAGTAAACAAATGCCTAAAAACATGCCACTTAGACATGATAAGCACAGAAAAATTACATGTGTTGATGATAGAGGGAGAGAGATCATGACAGAAAATATTTCTACTGTTCTCTGTTTAAAGAGAACATGACTCCATCATGATTTTTTTCAAGGTCTCAGCATGAAGAGGTCCTACATTCAAAAGAAAAAAGAAAGTGAAGGGATTTGAAGACATGCCATGTGAGGAAACGTAAGTTTGTTGGGCTTTCATCTTGAGAAAAGTAGAATCAAGGAGAGCTCAAGAGTCAGGTCCTAAAACTCACAGAGCTGTAGTGCATAAAAGGATTCAGTTCATTGTGGATATCTCTATAAGGAGCCATAGAAAGAAGCATTAAGATAAATAATGATTCAATCTAAGGAGACATCTTTCAGCAGTAAGAATTGTCTGTACAATGGACAGTTGAGTTGGGTTTTGTATGTCTAGAAGCCTTGAATGTAGATGAGTACCCTAAGGCAGCAATGGGGTAATTCAAGAATTAGTTGGTTCTTAGATATCTAGAGTCCCACCTTGTATTCTTAACTGATCTGAATCTATTGATTTTCCTTCTGGTTCAGCCTAAGATCAAGAACTGCAGGACTTTCTCTCGTAGGTGTGAGTCTGACCCATGCTGCTCTCCTGACTTAGCTCTGTGATTCACACCTCAGTTCTGGATGCCATGTTTCTTTGGCAGTTTCACCTTTATCCTGAACGCTGATATCTGGGTTGCTTTCTTTGTTTTGTTTCAGTCATTGCTAGTCATCTGAATCTAACTTCTGATTGATGCTCTCATTTGCATTTGATTTAAGTATTCTTGATCTTGAACTCTATCACACAGAAAAGCAAAAAGAAGGACCTAATCCTCCCTTCAAGAAGAGGCATTTTAAGGTATGGGGTTTTCACATAAGTAATAATGTCATTCATGATTTGATTTGTTACATCCTCACTACTTTTCAGAATGATCACGAGTTTATGAGTTTCTCTTCAAAGGTCTCTGGTCACTGTAGACATTTTAGCCTCATGTCATGAATCTGAAGCCAATGAAAATGTATAGCAAATTAGGGAAAGCTTAGCAATTCTGATGTTGATCGCTGATGTCTTGGGAATTTCAGTCAATAGTCAGTGACCTATTTCATCTACAGAATTATTATTCCCCTGATTGCCTTGCCGTCACCCCCAGATTACTAACTTAGGGAGAAGTTTGGGAGCCAATTTGCAAATTCTTGACTTGACAGGCTTGGAATTTCCCTGTAAGTACCCAAATTTTAGGATGCAAGTTATCTTCCCCCAAAAACAAACTTCCTTGTCAAGAAAAGGGAAGCTTAAACAAGCATCAAACAGTCTTTTGCAACTAAGCATTGTCATGAACGAACAGTAATGAATCAAAGGCATATGAACTACATTACTTTCTATGCACTTACATGTTTCAACATGAACTGCTAACAAGTTGGAAGCTTTGTTCTTGATTGTTGAAAACTAAACTTATCTGGACATGCCATTTGAGCCCACTTGAAGCTTAATATGCTCTGATTTCTAATGCTGACTACTACTTTTATAGCTTTTCATTACCGAAATCTTTTCAATTTTCCAGAAAACTCATGTTGGTATTGATGGGGGTGGATAAAATGACCTCCAAACATCCTTTTGAGTCCAGCAACCTATAATTCTTTTAAGTTAAGTAAGTCATACTGATACAATATTACAAGTCTGCAAGATCAATCCTTAGTATAGAGAGAGGGGAAATATGTTACCTATTAGTGAAAGAAAATGACCTCAAACAAGTGTTTGGAGTGCCAGGAACAGTACTGATTCCCTTAACAAGCAATTACTGAAGGGCTAGTTTGTGCTCAGCACTTAAAATACAAAAAGCTACAGTCCCCACTCGAAGGGAGCTCTCAGCCTGGTGAGGAAGATAGCCAAGGAAGATGGTCGTGTTAATACAGTGTAAGCCAGACAGAAATATGCGCAGGATTTAGAGGAAGGAGCTCTAAACCCTAGAGGCACAGAGGAGGACTGGAAGTATTCCCAGAGGCATAGATGCTTAAGCCAGAGATTCAAGTATAAGAAGTCAATCAGGAAGTGAAACATGATGGAAGGTAAATTGGGCAGGTATAAGCTTCTGGGAGTTTGGAGAGCATAGTGTGGTATTCCGTTTCCTGTTGGGGAGTGGAGACAGTTAGGATGACAAAGTAGGCTGGGGCTGGATCAGCAAAGACCTTGCCTGCCAGGTTAGGAAGGGCAGATCAGCACTGGCGTTGGCTCAAACTTGGCTTCTTCTGTTACTGTGATAGTTGAGTTTGTATACTGTTTGCATCTGGCTTATTCATATGCTCTGGAATGGCTGCTCTTTTCTTTCACCTATGAAATTCTCTTAAAAAATAAAGCGATTTATTCTATAGGAAACGGGGTGGGGGGTGGCGTGGGAAGGGATTTACTATTTAGTCTTGAGCCCTAATGGAAATACGTTGACATCTGCAACTTTGATATGCTCCTTCTGCATTCCTGGACCTTGGTTTCCCATCTGGCAAAGTGATCTGTTTCAGATGTGCTTTCTGTCATTTGGAGAAAAGTTGTTATTTGACTACAGATGCACTCACGTTCCTCATTAGACTATGAATAATTCACTAACAACGTCATCTAGGGCTGGATTATATTTGGAATTTTTATGTCAACCAATTCTCAAGTCAGACTCTGGAAGCATCACAACCTTTGGTAACATTTTTTAAGCGTTGAAAGAATAGGAAACACAGGGAGTTCTTTTAGAGATGAGGAAAGACTTGAAGAATAAAAGAGTATGAGGGAGCTGGAGAGTAGAGCAAAAACAGTGGGTGACTCTGTATGGATTTAAGCGTTTAGATCACAGATACAGGGGAAAGTCGTTATATGGATAAGAATATTAAGGCTTTAGAGGTTTGATAAGGTGACCAAGGACCCACACTAGGGAATGGAAGAGCAGGGATTCTGAAGGTTTTCCTGGGCTTCACCAATATGCCTTGGTGCTTCCTCTCATTGTCTCAATTACTGATTTTCAAATAAGGAAACAATTTGGGATGAAGATAAAAAGTGCTCTGTCACATATAAGATTTAATAAAAACTATATAACAAGTCAAGGCAGGAGTTTTGGAGGAGTCAGACTTCCTAGGTCTTTCCATGGGGTGTAGAGGCAGTGGGGCAAAATGTCCCGATTGCTGTAAACTCATGGACTGTGAACCTCAGTACACTTTTCTACCTCCACCCTATCCTGTCCTCCAGCCATGGTATGAATAGCAATATAATAAGAGATTGGGACATAAGAAGAAGAAATGGTTTAAAAGAGCATATATTCTGATACAGTCAATATGTGTATGTTATTTAAAGTTAGACTCTATACCATTTGACTAAACTTCAATCTTTTCACCTGTAAAATGGAGAGGAAATTTAATCCCTATCTCAAAGAATTGCCATGTGGATTAATGAAAGAGCAAAAGTTAATTGCTTCCCACTATTCCTGACATTAAAGTCCTCATTAAACATTGGCTATAGTTGTATTAGCCACTTCAGTCAATGTCTCTCATTTTTGGTAACCAAGTCTCCTGATGTGCTGTTCCAGTTGGTTTTAGCAATGCAAGTCTCATGTTTCAGAAAACCTCTCAGTCCCAGGAAAATCAGGAGACGTGGTCACCTTATATCAAACATGAAGGCTTCGAGAGCACAGATGATGGTCATTATATTCTTTAATACTACTGGAAAACAGTATGAAGCTATACTCCCGAAACTTTTATAATATTATTAATTGGTAGTATATCAATAGTATATCAATAAAAATATAAACATTAACAGAAAACTATTGCTTAAATATACTGTCTGTCTGATTGTGATTAAATAAAAAATTGTGAGTATATCTGGACCATATCCATCACAGGTTGAGGATTAAAGTAAAAGGACCCCCAAAACACTACTTTGCATTGTTCAAGCTTCCAAATGAATAGAAGATGCTAACTAGGTTAGTATACATTATTTTCAAATTAAAGCATGTTACCCGATGTGGTTTTTAAAAATGTTATTGAAGTTACAATGTTTATAACATTACATAAGTTTCACAACAACAGCGTTGTAATTCAGCATCTGTTTGTACTTCACTATGATCTCCATCAAAAGTCTAGTTGCCATTAATCACCATACAATGACTTCCTTTCCTGTTTCACCCCCCTCAACCCCTTCTCTGATGCCCATCAGTTTTCTGTATCTTAGAGTTTGGTTTTTGTTATTTTGTTTGTTCATTTGCTTTGTCCCTTTTAAAAAAAAAATGAAGTAACATTGCATTATAAGCTTATATACATTTCAGGTGTACATCATTAAAAATCAGCATATATGTATACTACATTAAGATCACCACTAAAATTCTGTCTTTCACTATTCAGTTGACCCCATTTTTGCTGTTTTATTAAAAATGCTAAAATAGAACAAAGGAAAGAAGATATAAATTAAGCACATAAAGTGTGTCTCTTTCTAGCTTTCTGAGAGTGAACTTTAATGACTTTTTTATTATGCTTAGTCTCACGTAGTTTTAAATAACTTCTGATTAATAATTCCATGAGTATGCTATTTTACCTGCTCCTTTCTTTGGTCTTATAGGAGCCAGCTTTATTTTTCTTCTTTATAAGGAGAAATCTTGTGAAGAAAGTTCCTACTATTATTTTTATTTTTTAATTTCCACATTAACCTTACCTACTGAGAGTCTCCATGGAACCTTTTGACCGTCTGAGAAACTCTCTTTCTTACACAAACCTGAAATAATTCTACACTTCTTTGCCCTTTTAAGACTGAAAATGTGTGGTGGTGTCATTCTGCCCTCACTGATTTCAAATAAAGTCCTTTTGCTGGAGCTAGATGAATAACTTAACAGGTTGTCTTTTAAGAATCCAGGTATTTTATATACATAGATATAAGATTAGCACATGCTACATACAAAGTGAATCATTTAATAATTACAAGCCAGCATATTTCTCCAAAATGTCTATACGATGTCAAAACAATTGGTCAATCCTGTGAAAAAAAATCAGTCAGATAAAATCGACTACTAAAATGTTTTGCTTTACAATGAATTGTATTTCCACAGTGTTGACATGACATAGACTGGATCTTTTGCAATTTTAGAAAAAATTAATATTTAACAGAATTTTAAAATACATGTATTTACATTTGTGTATATCTATATCCATCACATCCCTAGATATCAGTGATTTATTTCAGAGGAAAGGAAAAAATATGGAATACATATAACATCTATAGCTGTTATAGTTAATAACCTTACAGTTGTTATATTTAAAATGTCAAAATGCAATCTCCCAGTGAGAAATTTATAAATATCAAATATACATCTAGATTTTTTTTTCTTTTTTATGACGTCTGTTGAAAGCATACTGGACAGATATAAAAGTGACCTGACCAGGTCACTTGCTCATCTCAGCTGAATAAAGACATTTGTTATTGATAAAGCCAGTTAATCCCCAGGGTGTAACTTGAACTTTATGTATTTTTAGATGAGAATCACATTAATTGATTGACATTTGCTTCTCATACAAGTTTCAAGTGTCAGCTACAATGAGATCTCTACTATGATTTAATGTATTATACTTCCAGTTTCTATGAAGAAAGATTCCAAAGTTGATAAAAATGAATTATCTTCTTCCTTTAATTTTGAAAATGTCCTACAAACATTAGTTAATTAACAAATGCATCTGATGAGAAATCTACACCATCCTGTAGTCCATCACCCAGAGGGATTTTCAATTGTACGTGATGTGATACATTGCCAACTACAACTGAAAATTAACTTAGTTCTTAACAATAATACTGGGAGCTTTGTAGAATTTGAGATTGATTCCATGTAGCGTTAAAAAAGAAAAGATTTCAAGAATTTTTTTTAATCCATTATTTAGGTCAAGGGCATTAGGGCTTCAAAATTATTTTTAAAAAAGAAAAAAATAACCAGCTCACAGTGTCTTTACATAATTGAGATTGATTTCAAGATTAGCAACTATAAAATGTGATGATTACTACCAATGCTGCTCCACTTTGGGGGAAAACAAAATTTTAATTGACCAGGTGATTTTTTTCCCCCATGGAATGAGTAATCGCTTTCACATTCCTGGAATGGAAGATTGGGAAAATGAGTTCTCACAGTCTTGGTTTGTTCAATATAGAGACAAAGAAAATAGTTACTTCCATTCACATCTTGACATAGATTTTCTCTATGTACTCTATAACAGACCTACAACAGTTCAGCATGATCTTTCTGCACCTATCATAGCACCTGACATTCAAAACGTATTTGTTGAATGACTAACTAAATTAATGACACCTAATTAAATATGCATATTTACATCATTAAAATCAGTGCATTTGTGTCCTTGATTTTGACCTGTTCACTAGAGCATTATTAGGTTCTCAAAATTTAAAAGGCCTAACTACAACACACAGTAGAACCCTTAAAATAAATTGCTAAGCATGTCTGTATCATAGAAATCAAGTTTTAAAAAAGTACCAGATAACATAGAGCCCAAAATAATGGATTCATTTGGGGATCCAGTTGTGTACAAGTTAATGCACATGGATATTTATTATCTAAATAGTAGGAATCCATGTCAGTCAAACAAATCCATTTTTGTTCCACTGTCCTAAACACTCCATCTGGTATCTCACAAGAACTGTGAGTGGTGTTCTCTCTCAATCAACCATATGAATACAGAGAACATATCCACTTTATACTGCAGTTTAGGCAAAGTCTGTCAGGTATACTAGGGTATATTTGACTCTAAATAGCCCTACATCAATAGACTTATTCTCTACCTTAAGTGAGTAAAATTCAGTATGAAAAAAATTGTTTTTATCCATAACTATAATACACCAAGCCAACCAAATCTGAAATGAAAAAGAAAATTGATAAGGAGAGTGCACCCATGAAACTAAAGAATTGTCATCTCTTATAGTTGTTAAAAATTCATTATACACATACATTATTTTTTATAATCACACACATATGTATGTATATATAGTAAAAATATTATTATAAAGAAAAGATTTCAGATCTCTTCTTCAAAGAACTTGACAACTAACTAAAATCATTTAATCTTAAAATACTTGCTTGGTAGTGATAATTGAGTGACTGGGTTGAACTAACTTTCTTAACATAAACAACCATAACACTGTACTAAATGTATGAAAAAATATTTGCAGTTGCTGAACAATAGGCACAATGGAATAATTACGGTGGAAAGAAACTAAATTAGTGAGCTCTGTAAACTTAATGGCTTTCTGCTTAGAGGTACTTTTGGAAATGTGACATAGGGAATGGGAACCCAGGAAACAATGGCTTTGCTTGACTAAGGAGAAAAGGAGTTTGGGGTTCTTGTATTGGCTAGAACTTGGGGGTGAGGATTCTAGAGAAAAGGGAACTTTATAGATGAGTTTCAGAAATCACTGTTAGGAGCCCCTGAGTGTTTGAACACAAATCTCATGTTCAGGGGCAAGAAACCATGAGGTCAAGTGTAGAACAACAACTAAACAAGAACAACTACTGGGGAAAGAAAAACTACTATGGAGTTGTGAGTAAAATAAATATTAGAACTTGCACAAGGCCAAGATATATTCAATGTCCAACTAACCACTCTATAAAGATGTTTAGATATTTTAGAGCAGCCAACAGTACTTGGTACAGAACCCAGAGTGTCCATGTGTTAGAGTGCAAATTTATCCCTATATATACTAAAGGCCACTCTGGACCCACCTTAATAAAAGTTTAAAAAAAGATTCAAATGAATCAAGCTACCTTGATTTAACAGCCCTTCAAAACAAAAATCAACACCCTAAGGAAGACAGCAAAAGTCATTCAACAAAATAGGATCTATCATATTAAATATATTTTTAAATAAAGCTTTTTTTAAAGATTTATTTATTTATGCATACAAGCTGGGGTACAGGCCAGAGACGTGGGGAGGCGAGAGGGTTCACCAGAGACAGAGTGGGGAGCAGCACAGGCAGATGGATGGAAATACACTGCTGAGGGGAGCAGCGGGCGAGGCAGGAGAGGTCTGTCAAGCCATGTGGGAATCTCCCTGGCTGGATGTTGAACTGGCGTCGCCGCTGCCGACAGCTCCACAGCGCAGCGCTTAACTGCTGCGCCACCAGGGAGGCTCTATCATATTAAATATTAAGTCAAAATGACTAGACATGAAAAGAAGTTGGAAAATGTAATTCATGATGAAGGGAAAAATCAGTCAACAAAAACAGATCCAGAATGACAGACATAATGAAATGCACAAACAAGAACTTCAAGACAATTATTACAAACATATTCAAAGTTTTAAAGGAATATATGATTAAAGTGAGGCATGATAGATATATATGTGTGTGTGTGCATGTGTATGTATGTATGTATGCATATAATCCTAAGGAATTCATTGAAAAGAAATTCTACTAGAGTTTGTGAGTACTATCACAGAATTCAGTGGTTATATACAAAGGTCAACTGTATTGTATTGCTATATATTAACACTTACAAATTGAAAAAGGAGACTATATACATACCATTTGCAATAGCATCAAAAATATTAAAAGATTAGGAATAACAACAGAAATCTTCCACAGTTCTTCACTGGAAACTGTAAAATACTGTTGAGATAAATAACACCAGGTAAGTGGAGAGGTATACTATAGTCTTAGATTAGGAATCACAATTTGTTAAGCTATCCTTTCTCATTTAAAAAATATTTTTAAAAAGATTTATTTATTTATGCATACAAGAGCTGGGGTATAGGCCAGAGGTGTGGGGGTGGTGAGCAGATTCACCAGAGACAGAGTGGGGAACAGAACAGGCGGATCTACTGAAATACACAGCTGAGGGAGCAGAGGGCAAGACAGGAGAGGTCTGCTGTGCCATGTGGGAATCTCCCTGGCTGGGAATCAAACTCTTGTTGCAGTGGCTGTGGATAGCTTCAGAGTGCTGAGATTTAACCCCTTGCACCACCAGGGAGGCCCTATCCTTTCTCTTTAAATTGATCTATAGGTCACACAATCTCATTTTAAAAAACCTGATAGGCTTTTAAAAATAGGCATTGATTAGTTGATTCTAAAATTAGTTGATTATTCAAAAATATAGGGACTAGGAATAATCATCATGATTTTGAAAATTAAAACAGCTGAATATTCACAGTATCTGATTCCAATATCTATTACAAAGCTATAGAAATTAAGACAATGTGCTATTGGTATGCTAACAAATAGATTAGAACCTAATTGAGAATAGAAGTTAGACCCATCTTACATGCTCTATTAATTTTTGAACAAGTTGCCAAAGCAATTTAATTGGAAAGGAAATTATTTTCAATAGTGTTAAAACCCTGGCTATCTATGTGAGGGAGGGTGGAGAAATTGAAACCCCTACCTCATACCATTTTCAAAAATTAATTTGAGATTGATTATGACCTAACTATAAAAACTTACAACATTGAATCTTCTAGAAGAAAATATAAAGAATGTATTAATAATTTGGGGCTAGAAAGAAGTATTTCTTAGATATAATCAGAAAGTAATAAGCATAAAGAAAATACTGTTAAATTGAGCCTCAATTAAATATCTATATCCATCTACCGCCTACTTATGTATGTGTTTCATATATATGCCACATGCATTAAACAGCAAAAGACTTACAGAATATATAAACAAGCCCTCTCACTCAATGATAATAAGACAAACAATTAATAAAATGAAGGTAGCCATCACACAAAGAAAGTTACATGAATGGCCAGTTGGCACTTAAGAAGGTACTCTATATCATTAATCATCAGTGAAATGCAAATTTAAGCAAATGAGGGAGCACTATGCAGCTAGCAGAATGACTTAAAGATTAACCACATCAAATGTTGCTGAAGATGTGGAACAACCGAAATACTGGTGGGAGTATAAAATAGTACTGCTACTTTATGAGTAGCTTCCTGAGCTTCTTTGTCTTCTTTTCAAAAACTAGGATACCTTTACCATGCATGTAAAAGGATCTCAGTCATGATTTTCAATGATGATAATAGATGTGTAGAACTTGAATGGAACTTAAAGATAGACTAAGTTAACTTCATTAACCTCCAGGAAATGGTGAGCCTGGACTCACCTCCAGATCTTATTCACAGAACAAATATCTTTGCAAATACCACACTGTCATACTAATAAAAAATGGTGATTGCATCACAAACAGAAAAGGAAAGATGCATGGGATTGACAGCTGTTCATGTGGCTTTCTCAGGACTTGCCATGTTTTAGGAGATCGTGGCAGTTTAGCCTATTTTTTCACTCAGGGAAAGGCATGGTCTAATTTGGGAAAGATGAATGCTTCCACGGGATTTGGAACTAAGAAGGGGAATTAAAATTTCGAGATGATTGAAGTCATAAAATGGAAAATTTGGGAGGTGTTCGTGGGACAATTTCCTGCCAAGAAAGCCAGTTTTCAATGAAAAACTGAAGCAGAACAGGGAGATGGAGATTTCTGCAGAACTTGGAGCCTGAGTTTTGATTGTTCGTGAGGTCCCATCGCACAGTCTACCTTCCAATAACTTGGCCATTCCACAGTCTGTGTGTTAATATATCTCCTTTTTGCCTTAGTTGTTGAATGACCTTGTGTTAATTTTCTAGAGCTACTGTCACAAATTGCCACAAATTGAGTGACTTAACAGAAGTGTGTTCATCACGTTTCTGGAGCCTAGAAGTCCAGAATCAAGGTGTTGGTAGGGTTTGCTCTTTCTAGAGCTTTCACCAAGAATTCTGTCCATGTCCATCTCACTTGTGCTGGTTGCTGGCAATTCATGACATTCGTTGTCTGGCAGATTCATCACTCCCTTCATCTTCATCTCCTTCACAGGACTTTCCCTCGGTGTGCTTCTGGTTCTTTTCTCATTTCCCTTACAAGGAAGCTTGTCATTGGACTTTGAGCTTACCCTTATCCAGATGATCTCCTCTTAACTACATCTGCAAAGACTCTTTTCCCAAACAGGGTCACAGGTGGACATGTCTTTTTGGGGGAGGCTTTTGTGGGTGTGTAGCAAAAGAGGATCCCAAACTGTAATGATGACTAGTATGGAAGACTGGTGATATGAGCCCAGTAAATTTTTCCTGTATTTAATTACACTTTCCTTATGCCACTGCTACCTATATTGTTTTTCTGTAAAGTCATTTTGACATTTAATAAATATAAAACTGTAATCTGAAAAATAATCCGTGTTGTAAAAAATGCAAATACACAAATATGTAAAAATATTTGAGATTTACCTTCTGTTGTGAAGACAAGCAAGATGATCACGTGATCTCAATTTGTTTAGTTCAAATGAAGTTAGTGGCAGGTAACTATAGATCAAATTAAGAAAATGTGTCTTCCGCAGAGAGCTGAAAGTTCACGTGTGCTGTTTTACTTGCCCCAGGACTGAAATCATGACACCTGGGAGAATGGTTTACTGGAAAGTTTTCATGTCTAGACACCACATATGTGGGTTTTTTGTTGTTGTTTTTATAAGTTACAAAGAAGAGGAAGCGTGTCGGTGTTTGGTGTTTAAACCAATATAAATTGCCTTCTTTTCCACGGAAATGTTCCCTATTATGTGAAGTCAATTTCCACGTAACCAGTCGTTTGTTAGGGTAACAAATTTACCCCATCCTGGATTCTCAAATAAAAAATCCATTGTAATGCCATTATAGGGCTGGTTTTATGTTTACTAGCAGCTGTCTTCAAATCTTCACTACTGCAGAGTAGAACTATTAGACTGGTATTGAAAAAAATCCCCATAACAACAACAAAAATACAAAGTCCCTGGTTTATGAGAGGCGTTTTATTAGGAAAATACTAAGGGATGGATTCAATAAAGAACAAAACCATGCCTTCCGCTCAATATAATCTTATGGTGCCCCCCATCTTCCAGATTCATTACTGAGGTATTGTTTTACCTTACAGAGACTACCCACAAGGTTTAAACTTTGTGCATGCGCTCAGTGTTCTAACCCGCTCACAAGGCAGATTTTCCACTGCCTCAAATAAAGTTTGAGTTCAAACAGAAACCACCCTTGAACAAGTTATGCAGGTCTTACATCAAACAATGATATTGTGTCTTCCAAAATGGATTTAATGATATCTCCCTCTGAGCACCCTTACCTTGCGAAATGGTAACCCGTCTCTTGTGTCTCACAACATATGATTTAATTCTGTTTTAACAAAGTAAATCCCAAGATAGGAATGCTAAGTTCCTTCATATAAAGTCTCTCAGTTTGGTGCTAAAAAAAGAAGATATAGCTTTCATAGAGTGACAAAAATGCTATAAACATGTGATGGCAGATTTGTTTGGGGTAGAGTTAATTACTTCCTTGTTAATTCTTGGTATAACTTAGCAGGCTCTTTAATAGCTTACTTTTGGTTGCTGATTTATCTTTTTTATATTAAAAGTCAGAGATTATTAAATTTTTTATACATACTTTTTCTTGTAAGTTTTAATCCTAGCTGATTTTATAAGTTTGTCTCTTTAGAGTGACTTGAAGTTTTTAAAATGATCTTCACACCCTTAATCGGGATTGTACAAATAATCCATATTATAAATTTCATTAAAGATGGATGTGAACATTTAACAGGCTTTGGGAGACATTTGCCGTTTAGACTAGATGATTTTCTTTTTCTTGGCGATTATCCTGTGCTAGTAATAGGCAGAGAAAAATATTTCTCATGCCTGTGAGTATTTAGGATTTCCTTTGTGTGCCTAGATTTTTTTTTTCCCATAAAGGGGAAGTGGTGTGCACTGGGGGTGGGCAACAGAAAAATGACAAGGAGCAAAAGGTTTGCTGCTGTAGGATCGAATTCCAAGCAGAATTCCTTCATACACGTCCATGACTGTGAAAGTGCAGTGTGGTGTTCGTTTTCACTGTATCTGCTCGCTTAATTGTTTCTGCCTGTTCATTTCATTCTTCAGTGAAAACATTAGCCTAAGGGACATTTGAAAATCAAAAGGTAGGCTTGAAGTTTAACAGGAAATGAACAGTGGTGTTGCTGCAATATTAAAGTAAAAGTTTAGAACCAATAGGAAATAGCCACAATTCTAAACTCAATGTCTATTCTTCTTTTTTGTTTTCTTTCTTCCTACCAAAGGTCAAGATTTTTTAAAGAAGGATTTATGGCATCTACATACACTATTACTATGTGAATGGTGTATAAAGGGAATATGCATAAATGGAACTTACATGCATTGAATATCAAGAGATTTTGAAGTATTATATAGTAATATCTAAAATCCAGAACAGATTGCCTGACAGCTATAATTGTCAAATTATTTTAGATTGTTCCTCTCTACCCCTAAAACTCCTCTTGCCAGAATATCTGGATAATTAAGGAAGAAATGGGAAGGTTAGAATCTGAACTATCTCAAAGTCCAGATGGACCAGGTTTCACTTATACTCTAGGAATATGATTTCAGTGTCTCTGTGTGCCAGTAACATTTGACTTCTAATGGGAAAACTGTCATCAAATAGAATAGAACTTGAACTTCAGAAGTTCATTATTCCTCAAACTAGTTGTCCAGTAATGCTCCCAATAGGTCAGTATAATGCACCAAACTTAAGATAAATGCTGGCAGTTTAACAACTCAAGATGAGGTATTATTGTGGTCTAATTTCTCTCTGATCACTGAGACAAATCATCAAGCAGATATTCCAAGACCCTGCTCAATAGATTTCAACTTAAAACACTGCCTATATTATAATTACTTTATCCATCTTAACCAGGAAACCAAACAATTCAAGAAGAGCAAAGTAAAGCCGTCAGCAGAACAAAGTTGGCTAAAATGTCCTACCAGACATAAATATTTTAATAGTTGAATAATAAAATGGAAAATATCAGACTTAAAAATAATAAACACAAGGCTAGGTGTTTAAACATATACAATTTATTAGACCCTTTATTTTTGGAAATGATTTAAGTTAATTTAAGAGGCTAGGATGAAGAATAGTCAAATAACAAGTAATTACCTTTTCCTGTCTTTGAAGAACAATGGATTTGGGATGGATCCAAATTTGTAAAGAGCAACCATGATTTTATAGTCAATTATCTAATGGAAAGATGAGGGTACTTTTGTTATTATTTTGCTAATGCTATACTTCATAGGCATTGTACACTTGGAGAAATCTCTTAATGAAAAGTTATATTCAATTACTGATTGATTATATATCACACCAACTTGTTTTAAGAAAAGCAGGACTAGAGAACTGTTGATCATAAAACACAATTTTAGGAAGAGGAAGTGGTTTGTTTAGCTACCTTTACAATGATCATTCTCTGTGAAAAATATAATCTTTTGGCTGTTTCTGTTACTGGAGTGGAAGCAGGGTTTGTGGTGGGGGTGGGGGTGCAGTGCTAGGTATAGGTTTGAAATGTGAAAGCAAAGTAAATGAACAAATTGCAAGTTAAATACTTTGGGGGGAGGGGATGTATCTTTATAGGTATCAATTATTGTCATTACAAGTAATAAATAATGCTAAATAAAACATGTAACTAAATGGGCATTAAAGACCTTTTACATACATAGAAGAAAAGAAAACCTTTTTTTCCTCCTATGCTGCAGACTGCAGGCATTTTCCTCTCCCTCTGTCAAGTGCAATTCTTTCTTGATGAATGACAAGGCAGGATAATAGGCTGTGGTCACCATGGCAACCAGACAGCAGCACTGTGTGCCTAGCATTTTTTCATCTGAAAATGAAACCAGAAGCAAAGAAAAGCTGAAAATGTAACCAACAGATTAACTGATACAAAAAAAGAAAAGAAAGAGAAAGAAAAAAGGAACAAAAAGGCAAGTTAGATTACAAGCAATTAAAATTACAGTACCAAGTCTCTCTCTGTCTCTGTCTCTCTCACAAACACACACACACACACATACACACACACACACATACATTCACACATCCCAACTAGATATTCTGAAAATTCTGTTTGAAAGAACATGCACCGATTCATGTTTTTTCTTTATTTTTCAACACATATCATTTGTTCTTAAAATCTAGGCATAAGTAATTTTTTCAAATATAATTAATTTCACTAGACATTACAAGCGATTAAGCTTTATGTACTGTGCCTGTTCTGGAATTTCTAAATTCCTTTCCTCTCTGGTGCCCATCCCTGAACTATCCACAGACCAACGGAATAATGTGCAACAGTTGTATCTGGGGGCGGAATGGGGTAGGGTGAGTGAGGGCAGAAAGGGAACCTGGAGCTAGAAATAAGAGGACAATTCCATATTAACACTCAGGGAGTGGATAGCGCCCGCCCACTGTATTTACTCAGTAATCAGAGTTGCTTTTCTGTTGAACTGAAAACAAACTGCAGGGCTTTGCTATCTTCTTATTCCTGAACATAAAAGGTTCCTGATTCCCGTTTACAACATTGTATATTCTGCCCATATAATATCTTTTCATTTACTGATCTCAGAGCCTTTATAGCAGTTTCCCTTTTAGATGATCTCTGTCTCTACTGATACAAATATAAAACAGACACAAAGGAGGGTTTTCTGAGAGCAGTAACCCCTCTGCCCTGGATATTTGGGGGACGCCAAAGTCAGAGGACAAGAGTCCCGAGAGTAGCTGAGGTTTGTGTCCTCCAGCACTGAGTGCAGAACAGGCCTTGGAATCCACATACTTGAGTTTGATTCCTAGCTCCCCACCTTTGGTGATGTGATGACAGGTATCAGTGTCTATTTTGAGTGAGCCAAAGTTTCTTACTTCACTGAGCTTCAGTGTGTATCATCTCTGAAATGGGCAACTCCTGCTCCCTGGGATTTTTGAAAGGATTAATGCAATCATCTGTTGAGCCTCTGGGATATATAGGAGACAGCTAAAGATCTCTCCATCCTATAAGCAGAACTCTCAATTTTCCAATCCGTGTAGTAAAAATGACTGGTGTGTGTGTGTGTGTGTGTGTGTGTGTGTGTGAGAGAGAGAGAGAGAGAGAGAGAGGATATACACATAACTACCTGTTTCAGTAGGGTGTAGATCAAATAAGTTAACTCACAAGAAAAGCGTTGAAATTATGACTGCTTATGAAAAAGGAAGGTGGCATCACCCAGAGATGTTTATGAGAATTCTAAAGAAGAGTGTCCAATTCTGACTTGCCCTTAGGCAGAGGAATGGTCTGTCCAGATAATCTCCAAGGGCTCCTCTCTTGGGAACCGTCCCCTCGTGGACAGGAAGATTGGAATGTAGAAGCAGCCCTACAGAGCAAGGCCACGGAATTAGCTAGAGCATCAGGGTGGCAGAGTGCTGACACGTATCCAATATGTATCAGCTCCAAGAGCCCCCACTTTGCCTCTAACATGCCCAGTGGTTGCACTGGCCACCCACAGCAAGGCCTCATAAATCCTTCCTTTGTCCCCATTTCCCCCAACACACACAAATGCAAAGTAAACAGTTGGATCAAAGCTTTTAATGTGCTTTGTACTGTTTTATTTGAAAAGATCAGGTCTGATATTTGAGAGGAAGAGTCCATCTGGCTGGGGTGAGCTCAAGAAGTCTCAGACAAATTGTAAACAAGACCAGGGCACAAACCCCTCTCACAGCTCACAGCCTGCCACTGCCATTGCCAAGGCACCAAACCATGCTACCCAGCTTCCCTGACCACTCATGCAAAGGGAACAGTGTATTGAAACTGACTCTCATAAGCTTTTCCTAGAATTTTCTAGCATAAACATTACCATGATTGCAGTTCTTTCTAAATTTCTGTTGTCCTGGGACAATACCCATTCATATTTTTAGAATTTCCATTAGCACTTATGTGATATCATTAAGACCCTCAGGTGTTCAAATAAACTCCTTTGTAATTTAAAATAAAACGATGAAGAAGGAAGATTGGAGGGAAGGAAATAATTGCTTCATTAAATGTGATATACTTTAAAAACGTTAAGATTTGCACTTTTTGCCACCTATAGAATAGAAAGAAGGGACACAATACATTATCTCCACCACAGCACTTACTCTACTTGATGTTGTTATTTATGTAGTTTTCTGTTCTCACTGAACTGTGAGCTTGTACAGACGGGGACCATGCTTACCGAGCTTACTTGACACATATCTCTGAACCCTAACTCAGTTTCCAGATCATAGTAAGCACTTAAAATATATTTGTTTATCATGGATGAGATTATAATGAGACACACCTACATTTATAAGAGTACAACAGTATAAATGTAGCTGCATCTGACTTCCAATTTCCTCCATTTAATTAACAAATATTTCTTAAGTGCCTGCTATGAGCCAAGGGCTCTCCTGGATTCCTACCACTCACCGCTTGTGACCTAGGGTAACGTAACTTTTCTGAACCCCCTGATTCTCATCTAAAATGAGATGACAGTTCTTCATGTAATTAATGTGACTGCTGAATAGAAACATGTGAAAATTCATTGTTCCTGGTGTAAAGCAGTAGATATGCAATAGCTACTAGTCTTCTCCTTTTAATTCAATGCCTTTTGTTGGATTTTTAAATGAGTGGCTTGAGATTTCATACAGTCTTTCCTGATCATCTTTGGCATCTTCTAAAATGCTGATAGAGGTTGTAGAGGTACGTGAAAGGTTCATTTCCCAGAAAGTGTTTATGTGGACCTATTCCAGAGGTGCAGAAGAACAAATGCCATTTATAATGAACTTAAATAGGAAGACTGGATTAGAAGATTAAATAGAAAGATTGCATTGGATTGGAAAGACCAGGATGGAAAGTGAAGATGGATGTCTGGAGTGGGTGGCAGATGAAGGATGAAACATAACTGCAGAGCAGCAGAGCCATTCATCTCAGGGTGACCACCTGTGTATGAGCATCTGGAGAACAAATCACGACCCGCAGGATTGGTCTGAGCACAGGACATGAGGCATCCACACAGCATTAGCTGAGATCAAAGCATGAACTGACCTTCAGGCAACATTTACTGAGCATCTATTGCCTGTGGGCTGATAGATCGGTGCTTTCACATATGTCTATCCCCTCACTTAGGAGGCAGCAGCTCAGTAGTGGAGTCCAGATTCAGGAGTCAGACTGTCAGGGCTGCCATCTAGATGCTTCTAAATAGTGTCATGACTAGGCATGTGACTTAAAACACTCTCACCACAGTTTCCTCACCTGTGAAAGACCAGTCGTACCTTGCTCACAGCAGTTTTTATCATCACTAAATGATTCAATACATCTAAAAGAACGGAGAACAGAACTTCACATAGAAAGGACTCGGATTTTAATTGTTGTGACTGGATTTCTACTCACTCTTCTTATTTTTATTGACGTGAAAAGAGAGGGAGAATTTAGGACAGACAAGAGCTCTAGATTTGGAGTTGAAGACCTAGGTTTGTAAGTCTTCTCTGTCAGTTACATGGCTTGATTTTATCATTTGAAAATGGAAGTAAGGAGTGTCAGGAGTAGCCCATTTATTAAAAGACACCAATATTAAGAGTGTCGATTGTGACCAGGAAGAGGATAGCAGAGTTTCCAACTACAGACCATCACTGCCAGAAGAATTTTGTAGCTTATCTCAACCCAGGGAAGCAAGGGCTGGAGTCCAGGCCCTTGGAGACTAAGATGCAGGAACAGGGACCCAAACATCAGAGATGGGAGCCCCCAAGATTCACAAGGCAGTCGTGATAAACTGATCTTCCAAACACACAATTCAGATGCAGGTGAACACATCACACTCACCAGCCTCCAATCACTCCAGAGTGGCTAAAGAATGAAATTCTAAGCCCCCGTGATAAGCACACAAGTTCTTCTGGGACCTTCTTTCAGTCTTTAGTTATTATCTCCCTTTCAAGGTCATTCAAATATTAACCATTTCTAATACATGCAAGTGCCATTCAAGGAATAGAGATATAATTTTCTTTCTTTGTCTTCCTCTTTGCTCCATCTAGAATCCTATTTCTTTCCATCTCTATCTGTCCAGATTATATACGACCTTCAAGCCTCGGCTACAGGCAGAGTCTAGTCTGTTCACAGCTCTCTGAGCCGTAAGTGCTCTCTAGTTCATGGCACTGAACAACCTCTACTTTGTATTATTATCTTCCTTTTCTCCCCTAAACAAATCAGAGTTCCTTCAACGGACAGAGTTTCTGATGATTTCATCCTTTTTTGCTAGAAAAAAGTCTTAAGCAAGATAATATGGCAATATACATTTGCTTTGTTATTTGTTTGACAGTTGTATTGAATAAATGAATGAATGAGAGATGGTGGAAGGGAGGGAGGAAAGGAAGAGGAAAGGAAAAAGGGGAAGGAAGAAGGAAAAGTAGGTAAATCTATGAATTCTTTATCTATAGTCAGGTTAGGATTTATAATTTAAAAAAGACTGATCATAGACCTTATTTGTAATAATAGTAATGAGTTAATATTTATTAATATCTGTGATGATACCAACATTGAACAAAGAGGTAGGAATCAGTGGTGTGGGAACCATATACATCTTTCCCCTCTGGATTTCATAGCCCCATGGAAGAGACATTAACCAAATCAGTGCCCAAATATATAATTATAAATCATGACTGGTATAAAGGAAAACATAACAGCAAGTTATGAGAACAGAAACAAAAAGATAGGATCTCATTGGGGAGAGGTCAGAAAAAGCTTCCCTGAGGAGTCTGTGTTCCTATTCACATGTGAACGATGATAGCAGTTGATCATGGACGGAGCAGTGACTTGACAGCAGGGGACTGAAGAGAATGGCCATTTAAAGGCACTTCTACCCGGCAATCAGATGTTTTTAAGACCATGTGAAGATGGCAAGTGGCGTAGCATCAGTGCTAATAATTTTTGAGTGTATGCTGAAAACTAAGCAAGCAGGCAAAAAGAAGCATGGGCCCGAGCTGGACATGATAAAGGGGGAGACAGATAAGCTGAGAGGGGGAAAATAGCTTAATGACTAAATAATAAACCTGAATAAGTAGAGAAATAAACATGGGGCAAAAATGAGGAAAAGGATGAGTATATTGTCAATTTCCATCTTCCAAAGAATCTATAGAGCTTTAATCTATAAAGAGATTTTGTCTTGCAGTTAAACTTTTGAAATTTAGAATTCAAGAGAATTTTGACTAAAGGAAATCCTGACCAAGGTAGTGTCATCCCCCTTTTGGCTATAAGCAGTGACAGAAGCTATGAGTAGGAGGTAGATGGAATTAAATTTGAGGGGTTGGGGGTCAGCGTCTCTGATTCTCTGGCTTTGACTCAGTGCCTATTTAAAAATACTTGAATTTATAACAATAAATGGGGCACTAAAGGTTACACTTGGAAAAGCAGGAGAAGGTAGGAGGAATTGTGTAGCAGACTCTAGGATCCATGCCAGTGGCCAGAGTTCTTTAACAAATGAAGAGGAAGAAGGTTTATTGAGAACTCTGAGACTCAGCACCAACTATTCAGTCTCCACCATGAACTGAGGACACAGAGAAGTGTCCTTGGACTCTGAGAGACATTGTGTACATTGAGAAAAGTAGCATATTCTCTGTACCTCCCTGTGTGGACAGAGTGAACTTTTCTAGCTCGTTTGGCACAATAATGACGAAGATGCCTAATGGGAAAGGAAAACCCTGTTTCTGGAAAAATCACTATGTAATCCGCAGTGGCTTTAGATTTGAAGATGGGGGAAGAAACTGAGTGTTCCGAATATGGAGAGCAAAGAACAGAGAACATAGAAGCTGTGGATACCAAAGATAAGCTCTGTCTCCTTTACATATTTCCCCCCAGGCAAGCGGTGTTAAGAAACACAAATAAAAGCGGTCTAGCCTGGGTTACCCCTTTCACCCCACAGATCTGCCATGGTGCCAGAAAAATCTCTCATGGGAAATGTTAGGTTTCAGCAGCATATAAGTTTCCATGTAAAGCACTAATGCTGAGAGGAGGGACCCACCTTATTAAGTAATACCTGAAAGGAGCATGAATCTCTCAGATATTTGCTAATAGGTACAGAGGGCTGAGTCTGAAGGGAGGAGACGTGGAGAGCTAAGGACTAGGTATAAGTACTATTAAGTGGGAAACTTCTGGAGGCAATTCCATCCAACCTTACAAGCAAGGCTCAACCAGGGTTTCCATGATACAAGAGCCTCTTGGCCCTAAATAAAAACTCCTGGTTTAACACAGTCAGTGAATGTGCAAGCATTTCATTCACAGAGAGAATCATGAATTCTCTTTATTCATTTGCATCAACTATATAATCAAATGTGCATGTTTCTAGAGCATTTGCTATTCAGTATTCATGGAATTCACAAGGTCAGATAGTTAGTCAGATGCAAGAAAAAGTGATTATAAGCTACATACAAAATAAAAAGCATACAAACTTCCTCATGGCAAACAGGATGGCTTCACCCCACCCTTTTTTGAATGGGCTTACTGAGCTGCACTCATACCATCAGCAAACTGACCAGTCAGAACTCAGCAGTTCCTCAATCCCAAATACACCGGAAATGCTAGATTTCAGAGGCTGGTAACAAAACTTCAAAAGTTCTTGATAACAGAACTTCATAAACAAAATCAGCTGAATAGGGCAAATTACCCATTTATTAGCTAATAAGAAGACTATAATCATTGCAAAAAAATCCTAGAGAATACAAGATGATGAGTACGACTGAAAATGGAAACAAGGGTCCTTGAAGTCACTTCTAAATGTTTCTCAGTACTAGTTCTAAGACGGCTGTAATTTTTGTGTGTATGAGGTCACCTGGCTGAACAGTAATGCACTTGATACCCATAGATTAGAAAATCTCTTCTCTCTTAAAGCTCTGAAGAAGGTCTTTGTGACCTACCTTGAGGCTTTCAAAATCAGAATTTTATTTATTTATTTATTTATTTATTTTTAAGATTTATTTTTTATTTATACATACAAGCTGGGGTACAGGCCAGAGGCGTGGGGCGGCGAGAGGGGCCAGAGGCGTGGGGCGGCGAGAGGGTTCACCAGAGACGGAGCGGGTAGCAGAACAGGCAGATCAGAAATACACTGCTGAGGGGAGCAGCGGGGGAGGCAGGAGAGGTCTGCCGCACCATGTGGGATTCTCCCCAGCCTGGCCGGGCGGGCGTGGAACTCGCGTGGCCGCTGCCAACAGCTCCACAGTGCAGCACTTAACCGCTGCGCCACCGGGGAGGCCCCAGAATTTTATCTCTATTAATGTGCTGTGCTGGGGTTGTGCCTTTTAAGTTAAAATATTAAAAAACTAATATATTTGATAGAAAATTGTTTTCTTCCTCATTATATGATTTTACAATCAACTGATTCAGACTTGGTATTCATGAGGTCACAAATTCAATTCCTGTCTGGACCAATTCGTTTCTACTCCACAAATATCTGTAGGTGCTCAGTAGTATCATGATCTGTACTTGGTACTTAGTACTTGGTACTTAGTACTTGGTCCAGCTAGCAAGCATCTTTGTGAAAGGAAATAGGACCACAGCTTAAAGGGGACACCCATGTACATCTCTGACATATGTATTTAGCTAAATGTGGGTCAGAGAAGCCATCTCAATATAAAAGGGAAAGAATATAGTTCTGCCTAAGGAAATATGTCCTAGGGATGGAGATATATTTGAAGAGTAAAAACATTTCCCCATTGCTAGTGATTGCCCTGTAAATATGTCTTTAAAGTATTTAATTATCCAGAACAGACAGAATGGAATCACAACATCCTAGATAATCTGAAAGCCACTTCTATTTGACTTTGCATTCAAACGTTCACCATTCTTGCAAAACCCACCTTCCTCATTATGTTTTGCTCAATTTAAAACCCCCATTGACTTGAGGTCTTTGGAAGGCATTGAACTTTTATGAAGTATTATCTCTTAAATGCTCATCATACACTATCCTTGAGCTATTTTTATCAGTTTCTTCACCTTCTCCCCCCCATCCATGAATCAGGCAGGAACTCGCAGCATTAATTTTCCTGGGATTGAATGCAGTTTAAAGTAGAGATAGGCAGTAATATCCTACCTATCTATTCCCTCCTACGAGGTAAGCATTGTAAGAACCAGGGTCATGTATTATTCATCTCTGTATTCCCAGGATGTAGTAGATCTTCAATTAATGTTTATTGAATGAATTAAGTACAAAATATGTAACAACCCATTAAAATATTTTGCCAGTTGATTCTATAATTTAAAAAAAAACCTGTTACTTTAGCATAAAGCATTCCATTGCTCTGGGCAAGCAGGTAAGTGGCTATTTACAAGGCAGATTTATATATAATTGGATATAATGTATTCTAATGATTTGAATTGATTGGGTTAGTCTCATTTGGATGAAAGACATTCAGTCCATTGGTGTTATTTATTTCCTTGGTGGTAATAAATGAGATTCCTTCTAATACCTTGATGATGGCAATTTGTATGTCAGTCGAACAGTTGGAATCTCACTTTTACAACAATGGTTTGGGGCAAACAATAGGACCCTTAAAAACCATCTAATCCAGCTTTATGGTTTCATAAGATGTCAGACTTTTCATTTTCTTTGTCATGATGGGAAGACAGGACAGGATATAAGAGAAGCAGAGAGAGGACCATGGGGATTAAGGAGCTAAAGGACTTTGAGATAATGTAAATAAGAAGAGTTGGTATATTGAGACACTGCTTTCCCTTTAATCTCTCTTTTCACCTTTGTTTTCAGAAACATAAAGTACAGAAAACCAGAAATGTCACAAATGCAGAAGTTCCTAATTATCTTGAGAGTAGTAAGAGTGTAAAAATGAAACGTCATAACCAATTTAGGGAACCAAGCAGAGGGCTATTTTATTATAGCAAGTAAAATCTGAAAACAAACTGCAGTGAAATTTATATGTTTAGTGAAAGTCAAGGCAGCTTACAGTTAAATGTCATTACTTATAATCATTGAAAGAAAGGTAAAGGAGTTTAAAATTTTCATATAGTTTGAGTGGAGTTCTTTAAATTAGGCATAGTTTATCTCCACAGCCAGTAAGTCCACAGTAATGTGGACTCAAAATTAAATGATTTTCTAATTTTTTTACAATGTATTTATTAATAGATCAAAGACTTTCACTTTGATTCAATTAGCTGAATGGACTATGGATTTTAGAAATTAAATCTATCCCCCAAGAATTCAGATAAGGCTGTGAACCAAGAGTAAGGAGAACTGAGTTCACATCTTGTCCTGCAAATCTTTATGGTGATTGCTGAATATCTCTTCCCTTAAATGTCTCCTTTACCAAAATAGTATGATATTAGACAAAGGAGATAACTGATAAGAAAGTTTTGTGCTAACCTCTTGGGGAAAATACATCATAGAAATATAGATGTTGTTGCTGTTTTTATGTCTACAGAATTAGCTGTATTTAGCCACCCCGCTCTAGCCATCCAGCAAAAGACGGATTTGGAAATCGTTCAATGAAGAGTCACCCTAACAATTAAAATTCTGGAAATAGATGTTACTAAAGAAAATAAAAAGAACTGGTATTATTTATCTCATTGATGAAATAATTGGAGGAGAATTAAATCATGGTTTGCTATTAGAGCAGTGGTTCTCAAAGTACGGTCCCAGGACCAATAGTAGCAGCCTCACCTGGCAACCAGACAAAAATGCACATGCTAAGTCTCTGTCCCTGATTATTTTAATCGGAAACTCTGGGGAATGGATCCAACACTCTGTAGCTTAACAATTTTCCCGGATGGTTTTGATGCATGTTCCAGTGTAAGAATCACTTTGAGTTGGTTGGTGGTTGTAAGTGGAATAATGGTAGTGAGTGAAGTTCACCACTGGAACAGAAGGGAAAGGATGAGCAGATCTATTTAAACGTTGAATCATCCCTCCTGTCACTAGAGATAGCAATAGAAGAACATGAAGAAGTGATTTAGAGACAAAGACAACATAAAAACCATCGGAGAGGGCTCTTTTCTTTTCTTTACACCCCCTCCCAGGGGAGTTTAGAACACTGATTACCTTCTACATATGGTTTGTCATCAAATGAAATTTAATATTCAAAGGTAGCCTTTGTTTCTTTTTTGTTTCTTTTGCCTTTTGTTGTTGTTCTTTTTGTTGAGAGATGAAGTCTTAAGAGCATAGCAGCAGAATAAGAAATAAAACCATGTCCACACACTAAACAGCGGCTCTTAGACAGTACATAATTAGTGAAAAGAGCCATAACTCTTCAGAAAACCAGTAAGATTGGAAAGGGTCAAAAAAAGTGGAGTACAGAGAAGAACTACCAAGTTTCAGTACAGAGGAGTGAGAAAAGGAATAAAAAGGGCACCTTACGTGTTTCTGGGCAGCACAACCACCTGATAGTGTAGTACACAGGAGCCTTGCTAAGAATTCTGTCCTCTGGGGCCAGATATGGAACTGCTTTATCATGAATTTCAATTTCTTGTAATAATTTGCATTGAATGAAATGATGCCCTATTTTGGATTTCTCTTGGTACTTTGGTAACTAAACCCCTTGAATAGATGCCACACCATACCCACCTTACATAATTCCCTCTACTTTTACTACAGTAAGGGAACAAGATTCTTTTAAATCTCATTTACTTTGGCTTTATTATGTGGAACAGTTAAGCACAAGGATGTACGGCCATATTAATATCCTTATATAGTATGGAGAGATTTCTAGCTTTACCCTAAATTTCCTCTTTCAAGGGAACTTGTTTATTAGCTCGAAGAGGACAAGAAAGAGGAAAACATCACCATTTGTGGTAATGATACCAATTTTTCACATATGAAATCTTCTCTCTTTTGATTACCTGAAACAAATTGTTGATCCGAGACCAACTCTTCCTTTCTTCATTTAGTTAGATGGCTGCTTCCCAGTATCACTAGCTTTTAAAAAATTCTGATGCAAATAGGAGACCAAATTAAAAAAAAAAAACAAAATAAAACAAAAGGAAGCCAAATTAATTTAATTTTCTTTTTGAGAGTTATTAGGTGATAGATGATTTGGGGGAATTAAACTTGGGATCCTAATTTCAACAACTCACTCAACAAGCCTTCTTATGATCTCCTTTGGGAAAGTTTGAATCAAATATGTGAATAAGATGACACTGAGAGAAATATAGAATATATCAGATATCTTAATTAGGATAAAAAGGATATTGGGGACAAGACAGTGGGTTGAATCTGAGGATAAAGGAAGTATAGCTGACAAAGGCATGCACAAAACAGACTTAATAGTTTTAACATGCCTCAATGCTGCTGAGTAACTGCTAAGAAGATTAATAGGAAGTTTTACTCATAAAAATCAAGTACTTAGTGACTTTTTTTTTCAGTGATCATAACATTTCTGCTTTCCATTTGTCAGTCCACATCTAGAAAATTGGATTCAATTCTGAATAACATATTTAAAAAGGGCAAATTTGGGCCTTCCTGGTGGCGCAGTGGTTAAGCGCTGAGCTGTGCAGCTGTTGGCAGCGGCGACACGAGTTCGACGCCTGGCCAGGGAGATTCCCACATGGCACAGCAGACCTCTCCTGCCTCACCCGCTGCTCCCCTCATCAGTGTATTTCCGTCCATCTGCCTGTTCTGCTCCCCACTCTGTCTCTGGTGAACCTTCTCGCTGCCCCAGCCCCTGGCCTGTACCCCAGCTTGTATGCATAAATAAATCTTTAAAAGAAAATAAAAAGGGCAAATTTAAAAAAAAATTTCTAAGTCATCAGTGTACTTGAGATAATGTCTTAGGGATAGTGGCTGAAGGTGCTCAGTGTGGGTAGAGAAAAGGAGACTCTGGAAGGAACATGGTTTCTTTCTTTGTCTATGAATTGACAATAGGAAAAGATTGATCGGACTTACATTGTATGTCCCAGGGGTAAAACTTGGAATGATGGAAGAGGCTCTTACACCTCAATATAAGGAGAAAGTGTTTAAACACTTTGAATTGTCCAAAGGTGGAATGGTTGATCAGGGAGGTGATCCACAAGAGACTAGTAGAAAAAAATCAAGCAAAAAGACTAGATAGCCATAATGCTTTCTTCATCATTGAAAGTCTATGGCTCCACAATTTAAAAAGAAATTTGGCAAGAGCAAACACCAACAGTGCATTCTAAACACCATATTCATTTTGTACAGCATTTGCATCCCTGCTCTTCTCTATAATCTAAGTAGTTTAAAAGCCAATGGTTTATAATGTAGGAGACTTCTTAAACACTTTGCCATAATTTCTTTCAATATCTTTATAAAATCAAGACAACTCAACTATGATATTTTTTATATTACAGAAGAGCTAAGTCAACTTGAGACGTTTTAAAGGAATTATTTGTAGTTATATTTAGACTATATGACTTGATTCACAAAAGTAAAACTTACAACTGTGCCTTTTGACCTCACTGACACACCCCTAATTTTGAGTGAGATCATCAGTTAATTACTTCAAGTTCATCCAAATCCATAACCCATTACCCTATAATCATTGTACTATTTTATGAGAGCCAATGCTGATAATATTTTAAGTGAATGGGGAAATTGTAATGGGTCATTCTCTAGAGGTCTTCAAGATACTGAATCATCCTACTATAAGCTAGGTCATACTTTCCCGCTGAATCTACCAGGTCTGACCATGCAGGCAGAGTAAGAGACAATTCTGGAATAGAGAAACACTGATGATCTCATTTGTGCATTACAATACCACTGTATTTTGGTCCATGTCATCACCATTAGCTACAATATCACTCTCCTCAACACGATACCTAGACTCAGGTAGTGATGGTGGTGTACTGCTCACAGTCTCATGGCAAGCATTTAAAGCTCTAAGCATAAGCAAAAACCAAGCAATTCTCTTTAGTCCCTTAGTTTATTACATGTTTAATACTAATAGGATTAAACTGATCGTAGGAAATAACCCTCACTCTCTGGCAGCTAATAAGGAGTGATGATTGAAAGGTTGAGAGGAGAAGCCTAAAGTGAGAGTTCTCTGATAAGCTAGTAAGTGACTTAGGTAATTAGGTACAAAGGATTTGTACCTAACCAGAGTTAGGTTTAAGCCTCAAGCCCCATGTTAAATTTATTAGGAGATACTAATGTAAACAGTCTCATTCTTGAAGAATCCTCCTCTCCAGGTACATACCTGCCACAGAGGGATTCCCAATGTGCTGAGTCTTACTTCACCATCATTACATCTCTACCACATTGTAAAATCCCAGATATCTCTGTCAAACCAGGAATATAAAATCTCCCCAAATTTTCAAACAGTTGGTGGCCAATATATGCATGCAGTAAGTTATGCATATAGGTCAATAACAACACACACACTCACAATCTTTTTCAAGACTGGTTTGCCCCACATCTTGGCATTGTGGAATGTCAAATGATATTAAAGTGTGATTATCTGAGCCTCATGAATGGAGGGCCAATAAACTGGCAGAGAAATAGGGGTAAGATGATGATTTAATATTCCACATTTTTGCTAGCTATATATATAGTGCCATCCTTGAGGCTAACAGATGCCAGTGTTCCTAGATCAATTAAGTAGAGCACACTCTCCCTACAGAATGGTGATAATAGCAAAGAGTTTGCTAAATATCCATTTTTTATTTTTAAGAGTATCCCAGTTTAACATGTAGGAACCAAAAATATACACAAACCAAATGTTGATGCATTGCAGGACCTTGCATGTTATGATTTCCTCTTTGTATCTGGTAACTGCATGTTATTAGCGACACTTGGTACAACTCGATACAGCTTGACTTATTCTGGGATTTATTAAAATGTAAATGACAAAGCAGAAAAGAATGTTCAGACAATTGGATTACTCCATTGACTGAATGTTCCAATACTGTATCTATTTTTATCAAAGCAATGGTGGCTCCTGCTGTGGAATGCTGAATGGAATATTCCATTGCAGAGCACAGGGAGAACTTGCAGAAAGGAAATTGAAACCTAATCGCTGAATTTCTAATTCACCTCCCTAAAAGCAACAGATTGCCAATACTTTTAAAAAGAAATTATGTTAATTTTGACACATAATAATTGGAAGATTATCATTCACAACTTTGCATTCAGTGTCTATTATTGGATTTGTAACTTCATTCACAAAAACAATGATACATTTGATATATTTGCTCTTGGCCTTGGCTTGTTTTAGTTATGAACATTATGTGATGAGCATGAATATATGTGGTATGCAGTGAATATGCACAATCCAAGAGACACATTTTCCTGATGAGAACTGTTATGTATTCCAGAGAAGAGAGGGCTGGGAGGTAGGTGTCTTTAAGGACATGAAGGGATTGAGTTTAGAGAGAATGGAGACCAGCTGTTCTTTCTCTCCACGGGGAACAAGAGAAAATGGGATTAAACTACAGCATGAGTGATTTGAGATAGAAATAAAATAGAATTTCCCAACTGTGTAGGCTCTCAAACACTGAAATGAGTTTTGAAGGGACTATGTGACCATTCGTTTTATTTTGATGCTTAAAAAAATGGAAAAGCAGATTTTCACTATCTGGTCTTATGTGGATAAAGAGCAGACTGGACGATTTATGGTTCCTGGATTCTCTTAATCTACGAGTAGAATCTAAAAGGGAGGTGTGGTGGTAGCTAAGAGAAGTACCTTTTTAAATAGTTATTTTTCAAAGCCAACTTTACTCATGAAGACAGACTGGCAATTTTTACCTGTGCTGTGAAATGTTAAACTCAATGGAATGTCATGTAATAAGGTGGGTGGGAACAGAGAATATGGGAGCACAATGAACTCTTTTATTTTCTCCTCCCACTACCATTTCTGCTGTAGAGTAGTTCACATTTAAAGCCAAATATGTGTGGAGTTTAACATATGTATATTTATTTTTGAATTTGCAAGAATATGATTGGGGCTTCTGGGGATCTGAAAGCCCTCTTTAACAGTTTACATATATATATATACATACACACATATACATACATATATACAAACATACAGTTATATATACATATATACACATCGTGTGAATGTGTATATGTAATGTACATTTTTCAAAAAAGAGTTTGCATTTTAACAAAATGAGTCTATAGTGCTCACATTTGATTAGCAGAAAAATTTGAGTACTGGGGACTCAAATTGGTACAAATTCAATTCTTGCTTTTAAAAATTAGGACCACAGTGGATGTTGTTTGTCTTCTGATTTGAAGATAATTACATCTTTATTTTCCCTGAGACAGTTCAGTATAGCAAAAAGAGGTTTGTGTTAGTCAGCAACCTGGAATTAGATTTTATCTCAGTCAGGAACTGGCTGTTGACCTGGACAAGGCAGTGTCTCTTAAGTATTAATTCATATTCTGAGGAATAGAAAACAAAATGAAGATATGTCTGATAATTTTAAAGTTTCTATTTTTGGTTCTAATATGCTATCTATTAATAACACCCAAAGCTCTTGATTGATGAGCTCTGTCCCCATAGGTAAACAGATCTCAAATTTGGTTACAAACTATAATCACCAAAAAAATTTTTTTTAAAAAGTCCTAATTTCTTGGCCACACCCACACTAATTAAATCAGTCTTTTTAAGAAGGACTCAGGTATCAGTGATTTTTAAACTCTGTGGGTGATTACAATGTGCAGCCATGTTTCAAACTCCTGCTTAGAGTAGAGTGCAGGGAGAGGACCAGAAATAATTGTTACTTTACTTAGAAACACAAATATGGTTTTCACTTTACCTCCTTGTATATCTCCAAGACCTAACAAAAATGCCTGACAGACAGGCAACAATTAACCTTTTAATTGGTCAATGACTAAAAGAAATAGACCTTATCAAATCTGGTATCTATTTGCTCATTTTCACTTTGGTCTTAGTCACTGAATAAAAACTCAATTTTCTACTTTTGTTTGCCAGTTTAAACAATGAAGGAAAGTGATATAAAGGATAATCCTATCGTAGTGAAGCTGTTCAACTCTGCATGGGATATAAGCAAGTCATCTATCACCATATCCTCTAGAAAATGGAACCCGCTGGAATCTACAGACTTAACTCCACACATGTAAGTGAAAATAAAACAAAATGTCTAATACATGTATCATTCTTTCATTCAGTAGATATTTATGAGATATTTATATTGTGCCAAGCAATAAGATCATAGACTTTTTTCACTATGGACTTAAGATAGACTTAAATTTTAATACCCTGTAGTGAATTAACTTCCTTTTACACATATATAGTTTTATTTATTTATTATCGCTGGGAGAATTGAGAAAATTGTCACTCAGATCATTTGTTGTGCTGTGGTTGAGATGACCAACTCCAGTTAAGAAAGATTTTAAGTGAAGGTGGTGAAATTACAAACAACACACAGTACTGGTCTTTTAGAACAATACTGTTCAGTAGACCTTTCTTGGTGATGGAATTGTTCCTTCTCTTTGCTATTCATCAGGGTGGGTATGAGTCACATGTGCCACTGAGCACTTGAGACTTGACCAGTGCAATTGGAAAATGGAAGTTTTAATTTTATGTAATATTAATTAATTAAAATTGAAATAGTCACATATAGTGAGTGGCTACCCTGTTGAGCAAGGCAGCTCTAGAATTTTGTATTCAGATTGAGGAGCCTGGCACATAAGCTATAATCAGGGTGATAAGTGCTAATATGAGGTAAGCACAGAAGAAAGCACCCAGGTGAGGAAGCTAGTTTTAGGTAGTGGCAATACTAGAGGTGGAGACTTCCATGAGGAAATGACTTCAAGGATGACCTGAGGAAGGTGATGAACTCTGGGAGGGGTAAAGGAGAGAGTACTGAGCACAAGGTTAGGTATGTGAAAAAGTCAAGAACATAAAAAGAACATTAAGAAAGACCAAATACATAAGGGAAGGGCCTAGAAGAGCAGTGGGAGAGGTACTTGGTGAGTCCAGAGAAGAACATGGGCCAGGATCCAGGATAGGAAGGGCTCTAGGTGTTATGACATTTCAAGGGCAACAGGAAGCTAGTGAGAAGTTTGAAACTGTGGAATGATATAACCATATGTGCTTTTAAGAGAGATTTCCCTGGCTTCTACTTGACAGCATGAAGGGGAAAACTAGAGGCATGATAGAATAGCCTAGGGGAGAAATGAAGGTTGTCTTTAACTGCAGTAACATAGAAGTGTGGAGATGTAGACATATTTGAAAACAGAAAGATGGGAAAATCAAAAACATTTACCTTGATTGGCTGGCCATGGTAGATAGAAAGAGGAAAGATAAAGATCACACCTTGGCTTCTGACATGGGTAGATAGTATTACTGTTTATTTAAAGGTAACATAGGATTGTTTAGGAATTATCTCTAAATTTAAAATTTCCCACCACGTTGGATTCTTTGTTCCTCATGCATCCTGAAACTAGCTTTCATATACACTAGTGAAAACAAACAATTTATGAGAGGATGCTCTTCCAAGAAATCAACACAAGTTCATAGTTGATGCAACATTGCTTTTATTGGGGGCTTAGGGACATATGACAAAGTCATAAAATGTCAACAAGGTCACATTTTGTGCTTGGCTACTCTTTAAACAACCCTGTTTATTTATGAACTCACTTAATGAGAATTATGTGAGATACTGCCAATAATCATCATTTTGAAAATAAGCCACGAGGAGTTCTAACTATGCCAGATATCTAAGTGGAAATTTACAATAGTAAAATATCCAGGTACTTCCAAAAGTCTTGATGTTTGTCCTTAAGTAGAGCTAGCCAAACTGACTCTTTCAAGGTAGAATTACATTTTGAACCTTTGTGTTATCCAGCTGACCACTTTATTAATCACGGCTACATGCGAACGGAATACAAAGGGTCACTAAAGAAGAGTGAGGTTTCTTCGATTCTAGCTTGTAATGACTGAAGTATTCTTGAATTAGTTACATAAGTAGGATTAAAATAGTAAATAACTATTGATATTTTCAAAAACCATAAGGACTATTGAAACAGTCATAGATAAATATTCATGCAGAAGCACTTACAAATACATACTTGCATAAAGCTGGTTAAGAAAATGCTCATTATGAGATGATTTTTTTAGGTGAGCCAAGAATTCTAAATAACTTAAGATTATCATTGTACATATAATTTGGGCCATTATGTGTTCTTTGGAGGTGGACCATTGACAGTGTCTAGATCTAGAAATGTTAATTCATAGCTAGCTTTTTCCCGGATGAAGTCAACTAGATGTGTTAACAGGTTGAGGTGAAAGCTAAAGAGATGCAGAACTGAAGCAATCTCCTAATTACAGTGCTCCCTGATCACCCCAGTAAAATGTTTCGTTGGTCAAATTCAAGTTCATGTTTCTCTGAGACAAGATAGTTCCAGAACCACTGAGATTAGGTTGGAGAGCCTGGTTTCTGGACCTAGCTCTGCCACATTCAAATGTGTGACAATCTATAAATCACCCAAACTGTATCAAACTGTATGGATTTATGTCCTCTATAAAAAAGCAAGCATTTTACAACAGATGGCTATTAAGCTCCCCTCCCTTTTTTGTTTTTTAAGAAATTTGAGATTTTACACAGAACATAGTGAACACAGTCTGGCCAAAAAAAAAAAAAAAAAAAAAAAACAACTAAAATGCTGATAAGCCCAGACTTTTTTCAAAAATAACATATTTTATCACTCCAGTGTAATTTAACTAGAAAAATTTTGAGGGGATAATTAAAGTACCTATTTGTTTACTATAGAAAGAGGTCAAGAAGGGTTGAAGTGGTAATATTGTGACACTAATCACAATTTTGTGACTTAGTGCTTTAGACCATGATCTTTGTAATACCAGTTGTGAATATAAGTCCTGTACGTGGTACTTTGGCAAGTTATTTCACCACCTCAAACCTCAATTTACTTATCTGTAGAATGGAGATGACACCTAATTTTGCAGGGTTGTTGTGAGGCTGGAGTGAGTTAGTATGTAAGAGGCAGTGAGAATTCAACAAATGCCGATTATTATACCAATTATTATTAGGTTGACAAAAAAATTGCAACTTCTTCATGTTACCACCAATCATTCTCAGTTGCTTCAATAGCAAAAAAAAAAAAAAAAAAAAAAAAAAATCTGCAATTCTAGGCAATACCTGGGATGAGAGGGAAATTGTGTATAAAGTCTTTACCATGTATGTGTATTTTCACACACACACACACAACACACACACATTGGTATAAGATGTCCCAGATGAAGTCAACTAGATGTGTATTCACAATTCTCTAAACTCACCAAGCTGATTCCTTCCTTCCTAGTTTTGTTTACAGTATTGGATCCATCTAAAGGACTCTGTTTTCTCCTTACTTTCCATTTATCTAAATCTTCAACATCCTTTAAGATTCAACTTATATTTTCTTTCATCTGGGAACTTTTTTCCCTAAAGAGACCAGTTTTGCCTAGTTTATGGTGACATTCTTTGAGCTCCTTGTTGAATCTTTTGGTTTGCTTTGCTTTTATCATCTAGTAACCTGAATTGTTACTTATGTCTCCAAAGCTTTCCGTACCTCTGTTTAACTAGATTTAAACTGTTTAGAGGCTTTCCTGAGCATGTGACAATGGCCAATCTATGGTGACTGGCCGACATCAGGTGGAATAATGTGATCTTGCATTCTAAGCTTCCACCACAGCTCTAGCCTTTTAAGTTGCCTCTGACTTTATTCAAAAATACTTTATAGTCTCTATGTAATTCTTAAAATCAAACTCTGTGTGTGGCTAAAAGTCTACTGAGAGCATTAATCTTGTTCCTTCCAACGTTAACACATTTCTGCAATTTTAGATCTTCAAATCGGTGCATTAATAAGCATATTCACACTAGGAAAAAAGAAAAGAAAATGTCACACTGAATTTAAATACAAACAGAGGAGTACACAAGAGGAAGGGGAAGTCCTTGGCCCGACAGAAATCTACATGTCATTGTTAAGTTTTTATGTTTCTTGTTCTGAGAGTTCTATTGGCTGAAACTGCACCACGTGGGTGTGTTGGTTAGCAGAAGAGGTGTCTTCAGGTGACTGCTTTCTCTGTTTCAACTTCACAGTTGGCTTGAGTGTCCATCAGTCGGCAGTCTCTGCCTTCTTTGTCCTTTCATTGGGGAGACATTCCTGAGGAGGGGGGGGCTATAGGACCAGCTGAAAGGAACGTCAACACAACTAAAAAAATAACAGAACATGTCACAGAAAGTTATCACATTGACTCTTTAATCAAAATAAATAAATGTAATGATACTTCAGGGGCCATGCTGTTTCTAACTACAAGTGAAATGCCACATCACCAGAAAAAATGCTTTTTCTCATTATTCACCTTGCTCAAGAATCAGTCAAGAACAGTATTGCCTGCGTGGGTGAGAGCACCATGCTAATCACTCTGGAAGAAAATGCTCTGTAAGAAAAGCTTCAGGTTGATCCAACAGGCAACTTACTGAAATAGGACATGTAGGAAAAGAACAAAAGAACACAGGACATTAAGGACACATTTAAATAAATCTAAGGACTCAATAAAAAAAAAATACTGAGGGTTAACTGCTTAGCAATGCAGGAGTAAAGGAAGTCACCAGACTTGCTGGAACTCACTGTCAATTCATAGTATTTATTTGTCTTTATATTTCCAGTTCCTAGCTCAGAGCATAACACATGGCACCCACTGAAAGAATGAAGAACAAAAGAGAAGGAAGGAAAGAAAAAGAGACAGAGAAAGAAGAAAGAGGGAGGGAGAGAGGGCGGAAGGAATGAAGGAAGGGAGGTGAGGAGGTGGGGAGGGAGGAAGGGGGGGGAAGGAAGGAAACGTTTCTGAAATGTGGAAGAGGTACAGGGCTAGAAACAGAGTGTGCAGTGGGATGAAAGAGGGTACAAGCAAGTTCAATGACTTGGAAGGCAAGGAGAGCAGCTCACTTCATTCAAGATGACACTATGTACTCCGACTGGTTTTAGAAGATGGGGAGAGGCAATTTTCAGGAGGTTTTGAGCATGTTTATATTTCATTTGGAAAGTGTGATGTTAATGTAACTATTGTAGGCCATTGAAGGGAATAGTATCATGATTGAAATGAATCGCACGGAAAGGGAAATGTGAATACAAAGGCATCCACCCAATGGGAAGAAAAAAAAAAACCAACCACACTGCAAGAAATTAAATGAAGGCAGAAAGACTAAAGATGATGGGGCCTTAAAATAGAAAGGCAGGTGCTTGTCTGAGTTTCTTCTTTAGCACTGAAGGAAATGCACTTAGAACTCAGAACAAAAATGTCCTTCCCCCACTGTAGTTTTTTAGATTCTCCAGCTGCTTTTCTTTTCTGTCACTGCCCTTCCTGAAAATGAACTTCGGTCTTTACCTTCTTAGCATCGAGACAAACTATGCTAGTAAATACAGAATCTGGAGGTGGAATCAAATATAAATTTAAAAGGCAACTGTTGGCACAAATAGACTCCGGATGCAAGGGTCCTGGAGTTGTATTTGTACCTCTAGACTTTAGAATAGCTTCAACAATTCCCAGAGCAGTCAGAGAATTTAGAGACCAACCCACTCATTTTACAGAAAAGGATGTTTGGGAAGAGTTGTATTCACGCTTCTTTTATTGTACGAAAGTTGTGATGAATGAAATATACTTTGCAGGTGGATTTTAATTTAACTCAAGTCTTTACTGTCAGCCTCTTCATTATGCTAATACAATGTAGATGCATAATGATTTAGGCACACTGAAAGACACTACCACATCTCCCTAAACACTTTTGATACTTTGAAGATGTTGATTCTCTAGATGGCAGGTGTAATCTATGTATCTATATCTATTATCTATCTATATATTTCCGTAAAACCTGTAAAAAACCTAGTGCTAAATATTTTTAATAGGTAGTTTTTGTTTCCATCAAGTACAATAACTAATCCCAGCTAAATAATTAAATAATACATCTCACAAATTCACAAATTTTAGCATTATTTTGTGAACACAGAGTGGACAGGCAGGGGTAATAAGCTTGTGACACATGTGTGATAAAATAAAATGCTTTTGTAGTGAAGGAAGATGTTACATACAATTTTATGGTGAGACTTTGTGTCGCTAATAATGGAAAATCCATATACATAAGCAAACAGAAAGGAAACCAACATGTTGCTTTGGTATTGCATAGATGTAGGCCATGCAAAATAGCTCTTTTGTCATAGTAATTTCATTATTAAAATTAATTTGGAGGATAAATAGTATAAATATGTAAACCACCATATTCTTAAGTGTCTATCATGAGTCAAAGGTTTAACAAATCAGTTTCCTTTGGGGCCTATCCCTACTTAATTGGAATGAGTAATACCTTATATCATCTCACCAAGAGCCTCCCTTGGAATCCTTTTTGTCTCCCAAATGTATAAGCATAAATTAGGACCCTTGCATTGCCTTGCTCAGGGGTCTTCTGTGATCTGATGGTAATGATTTCCCAAATTTGCATCAAGAGCATCTTCACCTCCTGAGCACGTAACAAGCACTGAGTGCTAGGCTGACCAATCAACTCGCCACTGCTTTGCCTGGATTTTTTCAGAAACAGTTAGATCTTCAGGGGTCAGATCCTGGGGGGTGGTTGGAGGGGGCGTCCAGTGGGGCCATCAGTAGATTTCTGGTGTCATGTGGAGACACCAAAAGAGAAGTTGATGTTAATGCACAGATAGCCTAAAGCAGAGTTTCAGCGCTTCCTCATGTGCCATGCAAAATGGAGGAAAATTAGAAAAGGAGTTGCTTATTATTGTTAAGATTTTGCTTACTTTGATTAAATTAAAATTATTATTTTTGCCTAAGGCCATTTCCCTAGCATTTTCGCCCATTATTTCAATAAGGGAAATGGATTTCTTATAAGATTTATTAATCCAATATTCTCTATTATTTCAGGTTGGCCAAAATCAGGATGAAGACTAAATCAGAAAGAGTAGCAAATGTTTTTACAGTGATGCAGTGCGAGTCAACAATAACCTTTTTAGATTTCATTAATTTCCAACATCTAGGTCATACACATTCATATTTGCATGAGAACACAGGCAGTAGATTCCTTTTATTCTTATCTTAATTAACAAGGAATTTTTTTAAGCCGACTTTAAAAACATTCTACTCAGAAGTCATTTCAACTGATGAGAAATGCCCAAGGAAAAAAATCTCAAGTAGGCAACATGTAAAGCAACACACAACTATATGCACATTAGTATAATTACACATTGCAAATTATATCGGATGTATCTAATATCTAATTTTTTGAAAGCTGATTCCACTTGAGATTTCAATAACAGCATCAACATTTTGCAGGTGGCTCCTTCTGTATAGTATCCAAAGGGAATTATTCCTCTAATGTGCTTACAACCCTCAAGTAAAAGCTGAAGCTCTCCCTTAAAGGACCAATGAACAATGAACAGTGGGGATATTACCTTGATAGATAAAGCACAGGGGCAGGGTGCCACCAAACATAATATTAAGCATGGTTATTTATTCTGGTCCTTCTGTGCATGGGATCCTTATTTGCTTCAAGCAATGAGAAACACACTTAAACATGATCCTCTTCAGAAAATGTGGGGAATGCTACATATATATTCTGAGGCAATGACTTGAAAAGCTAAGAAGTTGACAATTTTTTAGGTTTACTGATGAAAGAGAAATGTGCAGATAAAATAGCATGGCAGATTTTACCTTCGATTGAAAACAAGAGTTCTACATTAAATTCTGCTCTTATAAAACACATGATTAATTTGTACTAAAGAGGATACCAGATTAAAGCTCCATTTTGAGGGATAGGCTTTTGTCCTCCTCTTTCTGTATGAATTAATCAATCATCCAAATACACATCTATATGTATAACCAAATACATATCTATATATTGGTGGTCTTACAGAATGGAGCATATTATTCAAGTTGATTAGATCCATTTTCTTGATTCCTCCTTAAAGATCTTTCTGCTAATTTACTCCGGGTTACTATTGAATTATTTAATTATCTGCACTTTTGTGCAATGAAATATGTTGTCATATCACATACTTTATCATGCTGTTGCTGTTCACACTTAATGATGCCTCTATAGTTAGCAGTTTCCTTTGTTCTGCTCAGTAAGTGGTTTTAGAAAGGGGGTGGGCTGGGAAGGAGGAGCCTAGGGGTTTGTAAAATAAAATCATACATTCCCGGTACACATGCAAAACTTTATGCATTTACATGAATTTCTTTTCAGAAATTAAGTTGCAATTCCATTTGGAATAAGCTACGAAGCACATGTCGTGACTTCGAACACAGCCAGTACGATATTACTATACCTTGGACATCTCTCCAGTGCATTTCCACTGCAGTGCCATGGTAAAACGACGATTTGATTTTTTTTTTTAATCAGCAAGGAATGTCTTTAACAAGGAAGAAGTAAATTATGATAATTACTCTGAATGGTCGGATCCTTGAGCATTACTAATTAGCATTTATTGCTTGGATTATAGAACAATACATGTGAAACTGAACTGCGATTGCTCTTTTACGTTGAAGAACTGAAAAAGGCAATGGAGCAAAAAGGCAGTTTCATCAGTACTTTTGTCAGTAGTCTACATCTCCTTGATAGTGGGCAGAATTCCTCACTTTTAAAATACACAAAGTGGTCCTCAATATTTATGGGCCAATCTTTTTGTGTGTGTTAAACACATATTTACATATGATATAATAATCATGGGAGACTAATGGGAGGAGAGACATTTTGGCTGTGGTGTCATTTTGGGACAAGTTTATCCACTGCAAAAATTTAACAATAAAGAGTATAAAACTCACTGTTTCATAGCAGTATGGATTTTTCTGTAGGAATGTTGACTTAAAAATGAAACAAAGAACTCAGTTCTTGAGGGATAACATTTTATATTCACCTCCCCACTTTCTCTTACAAAGAATACAGTGGAAAATAATTGAGGAAGGGCAATTGATTTCTCATTTTAAAGCCTTCTTTTCACTAGGAATTTGCAATAAGATAGATACCGAAATTAGAAATAAACTAGATTATTAATCAACAGACTGACATCAATCATGTAAATAAATGCCACTCCTATAATTTGGCAACTGAAATTCTAAATAACCTGATAGGTAAAAGGAGAGAAAGAGGAAAAATGAACGAACCATTCATCATTCTCTCTGTGGTCTCACCGTTTCCCTCCATACCCCACTACAGCGAATGAAGAGAAAAGAACATCGTAAAATATACAACCCGTTAAATATAGTCGCTAGTCTTCCCAATACCTTCATGGATTCCCTGTCCTGATCCTTTTGAGTTTGAAAGAATAAGTTTGACTAAATCTGTGAGGCGATTAAACAGGCTGGTGATAAAAATTAATTCTGCTGAATGAGCAAATGCATTTGGTTTGCAGAGATGCAAATAAGATAATACTTTTCTTTTCCTTTGACATACCAAGCGGATTAGTTTAGAATGTTAAATTTGATTTTATTAGAATATATTAGCAGTGTTTTAATTAATACCAATCAAACATTTTCTTTCCCTGGGGCTTGATGTGTTCCTAACGCTTTCTAAATCATGTCTTTTATCCATCAAAAAAAAAAAAAAAAGCTACCAAATTACCAAAACCTTTTGTTACATTCTTCATAATTTTACTGTATTCAAAAGAAACCTATGACTTGTTTACCTAAAGATGTCTTGCCCATAAAATCAGTTCCCAGGTGCTAGATTTAAAATGAGTACAGTTCATTAGTACAGTTGTTTTTTTTTTTTTTTAAGGTGGAATAGAGACTTGAAAATAAACATTTTTTTTTTATTATTTTTCTTTTGGGGAAAATGCTGCAAAGGAGTTTTGGCTCGTTCTTATTCTCACTAGAGCTTCCTAGAGCTGTTAAATTTCCAAATGCACTGGTTTTGAGTTGGCACTTCTTTGGAAACAGAGGCAAAAAAAAAGGAATTAAAAAAAAAGGAGGGGGGGAACCTAGTTAAAAATACGGTGAACCAGTATGCCCTGTGAACTGAATTGTAACTGTGTGTTCCAAGGAGGTGCTGCATTGCATTTCACTCATTATCCCTCCTTTTCTCTCAAGCTTCCTGTCCTTCTGTGTCCAAAAGCTCCAGTTCACTTCTTTCTCTTTCTTCCCGCAATGCACCCCCCCTCCAATTCCCCGCCTTATTTTTTTTTTTTATCTGCCAAGCTGGATTTGCACTTTTAAAGATCAGTATCAATAATGCCCTGCTTGTTTCGGTTGCACTCTCCCTTTAAAAGACAGCCCCCTCTAATTGATGCGTCTGGGCTAGTCTAGACTGGTAGTGATTGAACCAACCACCAATTATGTTATTCATTTCACTGAACTTCACTGATGGGCTCCGTGAGGAAGAAGGGGTGTTGAGAAACCTGCCTTACACTGAAGCAGTTCCCTGCTGAAATATAAAATCTTGTGTGTGGTTATGCACTCCTAAATGCCTGTGTGATCAGTTGAATGATAGCAACCTCAGGATATAGGCAATTCACCTGAAAACATGTAAAAAACCAAAAGCATGCCTGGGAATGCAAACTGAATCACTTGTATTAAATTACTATCCTGTTATTAAAAATCTCAGAGTAATTCTATCTAAGCCTGTTTTTATTGATCTATGCATACATTTTCATAAACAGCAGATGCATTACTTTGACTTCAAAAAAGCAGCAAATATTTTGCAAAGATTTGATATGAATCATGCTGTAGCATAGGTCCAAAAGTCAAATAGATGCCTTTTCCATAATTTCCAAATACCTATGCATACACATCAGCTAAGATGGGGAAAAGTCATTAATCCATTGTGTATAAACTTATGACTTGAAAACCAGATAACTCTTTTCTTTGAAGCACAGACTATCAAAACCTGGAAAGTACTATTTAAATACTACAGCTACACGAGAGGTTTCGACAAAAGGCATAGAGCAATTGCTGCACAGCTCCTCTTCTCGATTCAATTTTCTGATACAAAATGGTTTCTTGACTACAATTTGGAGTCAATGACTAAAATTGCAATGAACACTTTAAAAGACCGGGAAAGAACAGTTTCCTTAGCCTTCAACTACAAGTATAAAATGAAGTTACAACCAACATAAAGTCTTTTAGAGAAGAAAGCGCTTGAAGTCAGGGATGATTTAGGTATTTCCCAATATAAAAGACAAATGTTGGCCCAAGAATATTAATATTGTTTAAATGAAATTGTACCTTGGGATTTTTCACAACAAAGGAAAGTTACTGTTTCTCTTCTTCAAATGAGAGAGATCCTAAATCATTAAAATTATTCTATTACAAAAAGTCGTTTTTTCAGAAAACCACAAGTTAGGTAATTCTAACAATTGCCTTAAGAGGGGATAATTTTAAATGTATAGTTTGATGTTATAAATAACTATGTTGGATTAAATTTAAATCGTGAATTAAATTTAAATCATATTTTTCCAGTTTTTAAGTAAAAATATTGGTACTGATTACCCTAAAGGATTCAACAGCTGCGGGTGTCCTGTTGTTATTTCCTTTTATATATTTAAAGAACATATTTCCAACCCCTATTACTTTTAGAGTCATCTTGTATAACATTCTAAAAGAATGTTAAAGCAAAAAGATTCTAAATCTTTGTGTTTTATCTCCTGAAATCTTGCAAAGTAATGTAAATTTAATTTTTATTAACACCATAAATTCCATCCTTCCCGCAGAATAACAAAAGTAGAATTTTGCACCTATCAATATTTTAGCCCAAACTACTGGTTTGCCCCCGTCTGGGTCTGTCTAGCCACATATGACACCCGTGTGTAGGCAGTGAACACAGAATCTATTCACACGCCCATTTTAACTGGCCACAATTTTAAGATTAACTGTTGAGTTTAAAAGTTGGAGGCATGGGGCATGCTGGGACTTCAGCTGATACGTTCTGAGGTCAAGCACCAGGTACTGAGCTGTTCTTGTTACGCTCGAATAGTACTGTGTGTTGCTCTCAAGGAATAGACCATGGTGGATGAGTCCCACAAGCCTCGGGCATCAATAATATACATACGTCCACACAGCAGCCAACACGCTCTCCTAACAATATATACCCACTTGAACAGAAATCCAGGAGCTGCCACTTTCTGGTCACCTGATCCCAGCTAACAATGAAAACCTCAGAGGTGTACTCAATCACTTCAGACAAACTTTCTTTTCTTTTGTTTTTGCTTTAAAGAAAAAGTTCCACCAAATTTCCAGGATGCAAAGGCACGACTCACAGCTCCCAAGAGCCTAACCCGTGGATTGAAACGGTAAACATCACAAGTTAGGGTCTCAGGGATTGAGAGGAGCGCAACAAATTGTTCTTTCTTGAGACAAAACAAAGCAAAACCAGAATGACAGGCAATTTCTGTTCCAGGTTCATGACTAAAAGGCAACAAACAGGTGGCAGGATATTCCCTCACTCTCTGAGCTTCCTTAATTCACAAAATTGAGATTCCATTTAGATAAAAGAGATACATGCACACAGGCAAAATCTGTGGGCGCACATACATACCTGAACATACAATGCGAGTGTATCAGAGAAAACTCTTTGAAGCTTTGGGCAAAATAGTTTACTAAAATGGAAAATAATATGAATTGACCCAGAAATGCCCATGTTTTGAATACCATGGTTTGCAAGAAGGATTAAATGTCTCTTCAAAACTTGAATTTACTAGCACAAATGACTGTAAAGAAAACACTAGGCATCTCTCTCCTCTGGCAAGCATACCGCATGCAAAATCATAGAAATCGGGCTTTTAGAAGGAGAAGACCAAGAACTAGGATTTGGAGGCTACAAAAGTATAAATACGAAGAGCGTTTTCAACTCACCCAGTGCCTGTGGAGCAGGGTTCAGCCTCCTGTAGCACCGTTCCGAGCAAAGGGGGAACGGGAGCTCGCAGTGCGCTAGCCTGGGCGAGGACGGAGAACGGGGCGGGGAGGGGGAGGCGGGGGCAGGAAGCGATACACCAAATCTAGAGACTGTAACTCTGTAGTTGATGCGGTGACGAGAGAGAAAAAAAGGCAGTTTGGTGCGAGTGGAGGGAGGGACTGAGACGGATCGAATTTTGAAATTATTCAGCTAAAAATCCTTACTATTATTATTATATATTTTTTTAAGAATGAGAAACCTCTCCAGGGCTGTTTTTAAAAATTTCTTCCTTCTTTCTTTAGCGTGCATTTTGCCAGTCCTGCAAACCGGGCCTCCTCTGCATCAGCTGCTTGGCTGAAGTCAAGGCCAACTCACCCAGAGCCAGCACCAGCCTGTCATTCGGCAGAAGCAAAGTGGGAAGGGGTGGATGCAAGCTGAGGAGATACATCTTCCCCGCCCCACTCGCGCCGCGGATCCTTTGAAGCCTTTTGCCAATATTTCCGAGGAATCCGAGGCATAATTCCCCCTCCATCTTCGCAGACAGCTACTGCTTCAGTACCTGATAGAGTCGCTTTCCCCCATCTGCCTGGGAGCTGGGTTTTCCTATGCAAAGACCGCTCCTGTGCCGCCTCCAAAAATGAAACGAAAGGGAGGGGAAGTGGGTGGGAAGATGACTCTTAAATTTTTTTTCTTCCCCTTTTTCTTTCTTTCTTTCTGTCTTTTTTTTCCCCCTTCTTTTATTCCAGCCTGAGCAAGGTAGATGGCTGGCTAGTCAAAGAGAATGACAAAGCAGCCCCCACAAGGAGGACACTGGAGGGGCCTCAGCACTTAGTAAAAATGCTAAATATTTTGTATCTATTTTCGTATACAACTAAAAACCGTTAAAACGCCAGGCTCTCCCTCTCCACCCCCCCCCACCTTTAAAATAGAATCATACCAACAAGACAGCTAAATTATGTCTCTTTTCCCCCAATACAGGGTCTATTCAGCACCACCACCCCCCACCCCATCTTCAAGACAACTTTTTTTCTCACCTCTGTGGGTTCTTCTCAGGAACAATCCTCCATGCAGTTCAGAGTCTCTCCTTTTCTCTCCCTTCCCTTTTCCTTTTCCTCCCAGAAAAGCTAGTCCGTCATCATCATACCTAGCTTTTCTCTCTCCCTCTCTCTCTCAGCCTCTCTCCCCTTTTCTCTAACTATTAAAAATAATAATAATAATGGCCTTTTCGACATAGCAGCATGAAGTGGCTGCCTTTGAGAAAGCACATTTAATCTTTACTGGCTCCCCTAGGCTTCAGTGAAGAAGGAGAAGGCAAGGAAAAAAAAGGAAGAGAGAGAAAAAAGATTGTAAGGGAGGCTGCTGACGGACAGCAAGCATCAGGCACAAATCAGCGACAAGTTGAATTTTCCTAGACCACACTGCCCCCTTTCTTCTCGGCTCTCTCCCTGGGCTCCTGGAAAGCCCAAGTGTCTGGTTACAGGAGGTAACCGGTCTCCTTTTGCCAACCATGGTGCAGATTCCTCACATGCCTGCTTAAATCTCTGGCAGAATAAGGAATCAATATCCCCCTCTAATCACCTTGAGCTCCTCTACAGCTTCCCCCCTTTTCTGAAAATCCACAGCTCTCTCCTCGCTGCTCCCCCGCCCTGCCAGGTTCCTACATACAAAGCTTGCGGTCCTGTCATTTCTCACTTCCTTCCATATCTGGGAGACAGGCCTCTCTCTTCTAATATCCTCTTGTGCTCGCTCCCTCTCTCTGTTGTAGTGTGTCTCATCCCTGACTCGCAGCACCGGATGCGCTAAGGCATCTCCCTGACTACTAATGAGACCAAAAATACACCGGCAGGTCAGGGGGAAAGCCAGACAGTGTATTATATACCAATACAAAAAAATTCTCAGCCTGCTAGCCCCGCAGATCAGGTATCACATTTTCAAATAGGGTAAAGAAGCGGGGGAAGGAGTAAAAGAGAGACCACCAGGCAGCTCCCTGCCTAATTGTTCCACATCCCCTGGGATATTTAAAACACATATGCATGTGTGAGTGCAGGTGATACGTTTCCTGAATCTTGGTGGGTTTTCTTTACAGACAGAAAGTCCACAAAGTCCAAATATTTCTTTGAAACCGGCATGTAGAGGGATAAAAGAGCAATGATTCAAGTCTATATTTAAGCGATGTAGACACTCTGTTCAGGCATGTGATGACCACAATACTGAAAATCTCTTTCCTTTCCATGACTGGGTGTTGTTCGTTGCCCATGTTTGCCATATGTGCTCATTCACCACTTAAATTCCCTTGGATTTTGAAATGAGCTTCTCGGTCACTGTAGCGCATCCTAGCCCTCTGCTTCGACTGCAGACATTTTCCTTATTCTTGAAGCATTTCTCCTCAAACGTCCGCAGATATATAAACACTTCATTGATCAGCCTCAAGTCCCTCAATCGTGATAAGGAATAACTCAGGTGACCAAAAAAATGTGGTGCAAGAAAAAAATGAAAGTCATCCTGAGTCGAATATGGGGCATCTTTTATCATTTCTGTTGGCACGCATTTTAAAAGCTCCGCTACACAATGATCCTATAAATTCGAGTCTCTACCTATCTGCAGACACAGTGGGTATATTGCCACCACCCAGTTTTCCTGGCTAGACTTCTAGAGACAACAGACAGTGCTGTGTGCAGGGTAGTGTGGATCTGTAAATATAGAGGAAGGGAGGGAGGTGTTTGAGGATGCAGGTTTCCTTCAAGTCACTGTTTTTAAAAGGTAGCTTCTTTGTGCTCAACTCAGACACCGTGCTTTGTTTCTTCTGGCTGTGAGACCTGCAGAAGCACGGCTGGATGCCAAGGAAGAGGAAAAAGCAAAAGCACAAACCAGGAGACACAGAGAGAGGAAGAAAAAAGGAGCGAGAAGGGAGGGATGGAGAGGCGAGGAATATACAGAGAGAAGAAAGAGAAAGACCTACAATCCTACTGTTGGATTTCCTTTATATGTTTTTTCCTTTTTTGTCAATATTGGGAAGGAGAATGAGATGGTTGGCAGGGGTTGGTGGCTAGGTTAGAATCTTTTTCAGATTTGGCTAATAGGGTGGTTGCACTAGACTGATGGAGAAAAAAGAAACATGCTAGAATAATTACTAAGGGTGGAGCTGTCAAAAAAAATCTTTGACTCACTGGGTGCCTCCCTGTAATGCCAAAATGAATCATTCCTAACCAGAATCAATTGTCTTAGTGTACTTGTATAGGAAGGCCAGATTGTTGGAAGCATGTCATTGCACTCATCTTCAAAAGGAAAGGTAAACAGAAAACGAAATTTCCTGAGATCGCCTAACCTTCTACATATTTCAACAATAGTTGAGCATGGTTTTTACACAGTAAGCTAATTTGCCCTTGTCTGTACTCGCTCTGCTTACAAAGATATACAAATATATGACTTATGAAAGTTTTGCTATGAATACATCATTTTCTCTATACAACTCAGCGATGTCTTTGGAGGATACTTATTTCAAGCAGTTAACACCTGACCCCAATTTCTGTGGGTAATTAGTGAGCTAGATAACCACACAAAGTGGGTAATTATTTAGTACCCAAGGGTACGCTAGAAGTGGGTAGTGGTTTTGTTAACAAAAGCATATCTCTAATTATTGTATCTATGATGGGTGTTTTAAAAATACCAGTTACTATATCAAGTGAACCACGATAAATAAGTGAACTATTTTGCTGTCTTTAGCATATATACATATGTATCTTCTATTATGGTTAATAATATTTACTTACCTCTTTTGTATGGAGTGTTCTGAAGATTAATTACTTAACATCTGTAAGACTCTCAGAAATGAAATATGCCATAGAGCTTCTAAATACAGTATTATTATTGTTTTTATTACCTTGGTTAATAATCCTAGGATGGGAGAAGCTGAGGGAGTAGATGCAATTGTCTGGTCTATGTCTTAGTTTGAAAATATGCTGAGATCACACATGTAATGAGTTTGATTATGGGGAGTGGTTCCCTACCTGACAGAGTCTAACACAGGCTATCAAAGAAATGAAAGGTAGATGTTGTTTCATTGACAGTTGGCTCAGGATGAATCTGAGGAGTTAGGGTAGGAGATGGGGAGAGGGAGGGGGAGAAGTAAGGAGTCAGTGATGGGTTGGGAAGGAAGCTGAATCAGCCGGACCACACCCTCCTTCCAAAGTCTTTCTATCCTTCCCTTTGATGAGCAACAAATATGCACAAAAATCCCCAAAGAAGACATTCATACAAGTCCTGGGACAAATTTGTCATAATTATCATCAATCAGCAGTTACGTAGTATTTATTCGGCAGAAGAATAATCAGTACAAATTATTTTAACAAATGCAGATACAGTTTAAAATATTGCAATGTTGAGAATAGAGACTCACAGAGATCAACTTCAGATATCTTTAACCCTGAGTATGAACAGCAAGGAAGAAGTGCTTTCCAATTCAATTGCTTTTACGAATCACTGCCAGGATGGGAAGGGGATATGATTTATTTTTGCTGAGAAAGAAAGGGGGAAAAAAGAAGGAAAAGGAAAGAATAAAAAAGAAAATCCCAGATTTTCAGGGCCCCTAAATCTGGAGAAGCAACCAAACCTTGAAAATAAACACCAACAAAAACTTACTGCTTCTCTCTCTGTAAATGTCCATCTCCGTGAGCTGGTTGTCTGGGGTCTGGCTGAGGCAGGACAGACAGAGCCTCTGGGATCCAAATCTTCAAGCAGCCTCAGCACATTTTTTCTTTCAAAGCAAGGTTGTCCTGGGGATTAACCCTAGGAGTCTGGGAGATGGAAAGTTATGTGGGAAGCGTGAAGGAACTATGCAAAGATATTGTAGTCAACGTAGTATAAGGTATCCAGGGAACAGGAAGGGCAAAGGACCCCTTCAGTCAGCCAACAGGTACCACTGCAAATTCTCTGCTGGAGGACAGCCTCCAGCACACGTGTTTATGCTGTGATTGGAGGCCAGTGGTGTGATGGGTGCATTTGAAGAGTTTGGGAGCAGAGGGAAAATTTCTCTAAAATCCACCCAAGCCAGGTTTCTGACCTGAAGCCCAGTATTTGTCACCCCCTCTCTGAGCTCAGAACTACAAAGGCTGACTGGCATTGTCCAACCTGCCCAGCTCCTTTCAAACCCACAGACTGTGCCAGACTGGCCCCACCTCCCACTGCAGCAGATTCTGTAGCCCTGCTCCATGCTGTGCCATAAGGAGCCAGATTTCCGTTTTAATTGTCCTACCTGGCCTTTCCCTCTGCCACTGCCTCTGGTTCTTAGACCCTGGCATGATTTCAAAGGTCAAATCAATTGCTGTTTTCCCTCCTCTGTCACCATTTTAAACACCTCTAGTGCTCCCTTCCCTAAATTTTGATGTTTAAAAATGCTTTTTTTATGTCTCCCAGTTTCTCTCATCTCTGGCTACTACCATCTCCTTTCTTGAGCCTTCTCCCTTTCTTGCTTGACATGATTTTGCCAGGTCAATATACAGTTCTACCCCATGGAAAGGGCTGAAAACCAAAATCAAAAGTCTGCCCCCATGTGGCTCCCCCATCCCCAGATTTGCAGCTGACAATTCTCCAAATCATTTCAGGGCATTTCCCAAAAGCTCACCTAAGAAACTAAAGTCAGTAGAAAACAGATGTGTGTGCGTATGTGTGTGGTGTGTATGTTTTAACTGATCTAACTATCTGTGCGTAGTGGAAAAGGACCAGGCCTAATGTACATGGGTGGAAGGAAGGAAAAACAAAAAAAGGGGAGTCTGGCATACTTAGGATAAAAGCGATAGAAGTTCATGATTATAAGCACTTACAAGGAAATACATATATATTTATGATTGCTTAGATTACAGGTAAATCTTATTTATATAGAGAATTTATATGCACAGAATGTCTCTATTAAGCCTCCATACATCACGACACTCTAAGATTATCTGATTTTCTGAAAGGGTATTTACCATACTGTGAATGGCTAAGAGCTGAATCTGACTGGGGTTGGACTGGGAGAGGAAGACAAGCCCCTCTAAATCACCGGTCCCCTCCACCCTTGTACTAGAGGCAAGCAACTGCTTATATCGAGCAGTATCTCTCCCTTATTTCCACCATGATTTGAATCCTGATGTTGCTATCCATCCCTGAAAATGTCTCTGCTCTTAACCTTGCTACTTATTTACTGCTTTGATGTTGCAAGTCTCTTCAATGTGACTCTTTTAATAGCTGTCATTAAGGTTCTTCTATCTGACAGACAATTACAGAAAACTGATACCTCATTTAGTCCTCAAAATAGTCTTAAAACCCACCCCCTGGTGTTTATAAATGCAGAAAATAAGGCTCAAAGTAGTTAGAACTGCAGAGCTGTGAGTGTTTCTGACAGGATTTGAACCCTGGTCTAACTTCATAACCATCACCTGAGCTTCACATCATCATGCTCTTTAATTCTTGTTGCAGTATAGAATACTATCTGTTTTGGTCTCCTCAAACTAGTTTCTAGAAACTAGTCTAGTTTCCCCTTCTATGGATTTCCACAGCACCCCATACTCACTCTCTTCACATTTATTCATTCTTTCCATTTTGTTCACTGTATCCAAAAACATCGATTGAATATTTGACTACATGTTAGGCACTGTGCTGCGCAGTGTAATTTTCCTAGGTAGAGGATAGAAATTGCTGCTGTGTATTGGCGCTGCCTATATACAATACCACCTCTGCCTGTCAACTCTAAGGTAAATGAAGACAGGGGCTGTGCCAGGGTTAGTTTTGCATTCCCAGTACAAAGCACAGCATCTGGGACACTGTAGGATCTATGTAGTTTTTGAGTAAACATTTAATGTTGTTTTGTAACAGAGATTGTAATTTTTTGAGATATCAATTTTCCTGTATAATTAACCCACCATTCCCTGATTGACAGAGTCTTTCAAAGCATTAATGAAAGGCATGCTAACAACACGTTGACACAGTGCAGGTAGACCGATGCTATCCTAGTTGTAACCCTTGGTTAAAAAATCCTTTGTTATTCCCATGACTCTAGACCAATAAAAAATAAAACATGGTCATAATGGCATTGGAATTTACAGGTGAACACTTAGTGAACTGCCACATAAAGTAGCATTAATAAATGGTGAATTGCAGCCTTATTTTCTAAGACTATACTCTGGTTGAGGTCCCACTTATAACCATATTGCCTTGGGTGTCTGAAAACTAAAATTGATCTATTTAATATGTTCTAAAATCTGACATTTTCCCATTTCTGTTTGAAACCAAGCAAACTCTGTCTGAAATCTCTCTGATCTGTGGATTAGGAGGTAATGTCAAGTGATAAAGTGTCCAAGATGACGAGGCTGTGAAGGACTATTCTGGGCTACACGTGGGGAGGGAGATCTCTGACACTTTAGAGTGTGTGGGTAAGTCCAGATTTGATTTAAGCAACCGAGCTCAGATGCCCTCATTTCAGAAAAAAGTCTGAGAAGCTAGAAATGGTTCATGGCAATGGGACGAAAAGGTGTCAGGGTTTTATAAAATGTATTTTGAAAAAAAGATTAGACATTTGCCTAAGGAAAGAATATAGGGAATATAAGGAAAGTATGGATATGTGGTATTCTTGCCAAACTAACTTCTATTCTAATCTGCATCTGAACAATTCCTATTTCTGGATTGGGGAGGACACGATGGTTTTCATTCTATATTTTCATAGGCATTGATGCACAAAGTTTCAACACCACTTAATTCAGTTACAAGTATGTGACCATCTTCACTAGGCTGGGACTAGTTCCATTATATCAACCTAGAATGCAGTTTCTAAAAGTATATCCTTGGAAATAGGTGGTATCTCTCAAGAGAGAGCCAGCTGGGCAATCATAGCCCTTCTACTCCACCCCCACACACTAAATATGCTTTGGATGTGAAATACTTAAATGTCCTCAGCAAGAGTCCCTCATCAGTTGACAAAAATATTTCTTACTACTCTCCACAGGAAGATGAGGAAGAGGAAGTTCAGGCATGCGCTTTGGCTAGCAAAGCCCTTTTCCTAAGCAATGAGACACTGAACCAGTAGGGAGCAGTATTCAGTTCAGACAATCCGCATGTAGCTCAAGACTCAAAAGGAGTAATATGGCAGATTTTATATCTCAATTCACACCAGCACCCAGTCAGGCTTAGTAATGACAGGCTAAAATACTTGGATTTTTGCCTAGTAAAAACATTTTCATCAAGGTGATGCAAATCGAAATCACAATGAGACATTGTCTCACACAAAAGAATGGCTATTATATATACATTAAGAAAAAAAAAGAAACTAAGAGTGCTGGCAAGGGTGTGGAGAAATGAAAACCCTTGTGCACTGGTGGTGTAAATGTAAACTGGAGCAGTCACTATGAAAACAGTATGGTGTGTCCTCAAAAAATTGGAACTAGAACTATCCTATGGCCCAATATTTCTTCTAAATTAAAAAGATTTATGTACCCTATGTTCACTGCAACATGATACACAACAGCCAAGATACATAAACAACCTAAGTGTCCATCAATGAGTGAATAAAGAAGATGTGATATATATGTAGTAGAATATTATTCAGTCTCAAAACAGAATGAGATCTTACCATTTGCATTTGACAACCTGAATGAACCTCAAGGGTGTTATGATAAGTGAAATAAGATAGACAGAGAAAGACAAATACCTTATGATTTCCACATCCTAAAAAAAGAACAAAAAAAAAAAAACAAAAAAACAAAAAAACCCACCCAGTTTAAAGACAGATTAGATAAATTTGGGAGATATAATGTACAGAGTGGTGACTACAGTTAATACTATCAATATTATTGCATATTTGAAATTTGCAGAGAGTAGATCTTAAAAGACCTAATCACAAGAAAAAAGTTTGTAGTTATGTATGGAATATATGTTAACTGAACTTACTGTGATGTTCATTTTGCAATATAATACAAATATGAATCAGTATGCTGTGCATCTGAAACTATTATAATGTTATCTCTTTAATTTTTCTTTAATTTTGTGAATGATATAAAAAACAGTTTTTCTTTCCTTAGCCTTTTAGGATATGAGGGGAAATCAATGAGATGTCTTCAATACATAGTGTATATTATATACATATTATATACACTGTATATATCATATAATATATATTATATATGCATAAATATTTCTGATGTGAATACATAAGTCTATTGCTTATGCCTCCCTGGATAAGTTTCAGAGGACTTTTCTTGGATTCTAGCTTAACCCCATTGACGGACTTACATTTATTTCATGAAACTTTATGGTTTGTGACTCTCTCTGGAAGCTAATGGTTTGGTCTGTTGTCTGGGGCCTGACTCTACCTACTTGCAGGAAGGACATTTCAATAGCCTTTCGGGTCCAGGAAGGTAAACAAGAAAAGATTCCACTTCTGTATAATAATCAGTAAACTGTGAGGAAGAGATTGAGAGAGAGAGACACGGCCCTTTACTGTTACCTGGGCATTAAAATAATTGAGCCTGACATTTTAAAAATCATTATTCTTGGCTGAAGTGTGTCATCTTAGAGCCAAGTTCTATTTCGGTCTCGGTTCCTTGCCATTCAGTCATTGGCTTTAGACTGGCAAGCAAAGAGGCATATTTCCACCCCTGGGACTTTTGAAGACACAGATTGCTAGGCCAAGAGTCTCGAGAAGCCATGCAACCTCTGACACAGGCCGAGGACTTGTTCTGGAGTCATTTATATGGGTTTTGCTACGGCTACTAGGCCTAGAGGTTAGTTGTCAGGTAAAAGAGAGAGGTGCGAGAAGCTTAAAGCTTTGGAAACCAAGAGGGTTCTTAGCTCAGATCCACTCTTATTGTAGCAATGGCTCCTAGAGACATCTTTGGTAACCAAATTGATGCGCTTTAGAAGATTGGGGCCCTTTTGTCTCAGTCGCCACCTCCGAATCTCTAAATAATTTCTAATATAAAGGAAAACTGTATCCAAGGCAATGGCTCATCATTCAAAAGAGATCAGATTACAATTAAGATTGCTGTGTGTCCAGGGACTCTCAACTTTTTATGAACGGTCATAAAGTCAAGACATACTCCTTCACATTTAGACTTTCACAGTTTTCAGATTTATCATTCTTTTCAGATTTATTTTTTTAGTTATTTGGTTGCTAAAAGTTTAAGGTAAGGATTGGGGGCCACAATCATTATTCCTGTTTCATAGTTGGGAACTGAGGCAATTACTAGCTAAGTACATTTCCCAAGAAGGTTGCTACAGCACCAAGAATAGAATCTAGGTCTTTCAAGCCAGCTGTTGTGAGGAAAAAATGAGCTAATATATATGAACTGCCTCTAGTTCATTCAGAGTGAGTTTTTGTAAATCCAAGGTATCATTAATAATAATAATAATCATACCAGTGCATCTTAGTTCCCCTGTTATTAACTAATGACAGCACAGTAAGGAAGAGCTTCTAAAAGATATGATTAAATTTACTTGAGCATCCGCAAAATAGATGAGTTTCAAAAGCACCAAACGTTCAGAATTAATAAAATTAAAAGGATACAAAAACATATATTGAGGCATATTTTTAAGGCCTGGGTGCAGCAGCAGTATCATTATTCCTGCTGGGATTAAAACAGAGAGGAATGGGTAGGAGGACTCTGAGAAGAAGCCAAGGAATATTCTAAAGGTGGAGACTGCTACCTTGGAGATTTTAAATTTGGCATATCCAACACTTCTCAAGGAGTCTCTCCATGCTACAAATAGCAATGAAACAAAAATTACAGAGACCTATGTCAGAACGAGCTGGGCTTATCTTCAGGGGTCTGATCCTTTGTCTTTTGGGGAATGCTGGATGGTTACCTCCAAGCCAGGCCAGCACAGACTAAACCAACCATAGAGTGCAACCAACATGCACTCCAAACTGAGGAGAGGTTAAGTAATACTGGGAGCATTCTGAAGTCTTTAAAAATTCACTGTGATATTTTGACCACCTACCCCCAAACTGGAAAATTGTTTAGTCTATAGACCTTGGGTCTATATATTCAGCTCTGCATGATACTTACATACACTGAACAAAGACATATGTAGTTTTGATTCTACTGTGTTTAGCACTGTGTCTGCCACATATTAGGTGCTTTCCAAATGACTGTTCATTCTGTATTCTTCTGGGAATTTAATATAATATAGGTCATTAGGTTATGTTACACAGACCAGTAAGCTGATTAAACCTAGATAAGCAATCTTTAATTGGCAATTTTCCTCTCCTGTTATGAGATTAATGACTCAAAAGCTACACAGGTAAGATACATAGAGGGTTAATTGTATTGGTGAAGGCCAGAATTGAACTTTTCAGTGGAAGACTGAATATAGTATGTACACATGTTAAATTTTCATGATACACCTGAAACTTCTAAATGTTATAATACAGTGTTACTTCAATAAAATTACAAAAATGAGAGTTTAAAAAGAAATATAATTTGAAAAAAATGGTTATATAGAAAAGGGAGAAAATTTCTAAGCTATGAAAGCAGGAAAAGAACATTGAAAGCAAAGCAAAAAATTCTGGTTGCTGTTTGGGTTGTTTCAAACATTGATAGTGTATAGGTGCCCCTAGCCAACATCTAGGTGTCTCCTTGTTTTTTAAAAAACAAATGGAGAAAATAGATTTGAAAGCAAAAGTGGAAGAGCAAATAACTGTTGAACAATATCTTTACCCCAACTAATCTGCCTATCACATTTCCCTGGGCCCCAAAGATTTACTTTCCGTAGTGCAGTAAGAATTGATGAACATATCAGGAAACCAGCTTTGTCCAGAGAATTCACGGAGAACTGTTGGTGAGGTATCTAGAACTGGGGGTGGACATGGGGGTAGGGAGGGAATTCAACACATTACTTCTCTTCTGTTGAAAACAAGGGGGAGATTACTATGGAAAACACCACTGAATAAAATGAACTCCTTTGCTTTGATAAGGAAGGGGATAGGAGAGCAAAGGCAGGAAAATTATACCACATTTGCTGTCCCCTTTGACCCTGTTTCCATGATCTTCTTCCCTCCTTCCTCAGACCCCACCACAGTAGTGCCATATACTTATCTTATGTGGGACACGTTGAACTGTGATTGTAATTAAGAGACTGTGAGATATAGCTCTGTATCGCCAGCCCATTGTGCAATAGCTGGCTTACAGTAAACTCTCAGTAAATGTTGTATATAAAATGAATCAAGTCAATTTGAAAATAAGATTTAAGAACTACAAGATAAACACAACCATATTCAAAATAGACACGGAGAGATAGGAGTTCAATTAGACCCAGATTCTAGGCTTGTCTTATGGGACAGGAAGGAGCAAAGAAGAGGCTCTGGCAAACATGGATATTTCATCTTCTATGAAGATGCAGATATCCTGCTGGCCAAATTATGCAGACAAGTTGGAATCTGGTGCTGGGGAAAACCAAAGGTTTATATATCCTTGTCTAGTCTTCCCATTTGAACTTTAGGTTCTGAACTTCAGGTTCTATTTCTGGTTATGGTGATCCCAAGACACATGCACTGATGGGAAGAATATAGAAATGAAAGTTAAAGAGACATAGATTCTCTGCTTAGCTCTGTCATAGTAACCTTGAACAAGACATTTCATCTCTCAGATCATTAACTCCCTCTTCTATAAAATGAGAAGCCTGGACTAGATGAACTCTCAAGTTCCTTCCAGGGAAATTCTAGAATTGCACAGTTCCTCTTGTCTACATTCCATTCTCTTACAAGAATATTTTCTTAACAGGTTTGATATAGTTGGAATTGGATTTAGAAAATAGAGTCTCAGCTGATGTTAAAAACAATTTAGAGCCTAATATACAAAATGAGAGAAGAAAAATGTTGAGTCTCAGCAAATGTTGGGATTAATCACAGTAAACTGGGTCACAAAAAGGGAATTCCCATTTAGCTGCCCCCCAAATCTGTCCCTCGAGTAGAAAAAAAGGAATTTGACAAAATTCCTGGGCAATAAAAAAAAAAAAAAAACCCGTGTTGAGAAGGAGCAAGGCTTATTTATCCCACTTCACATAAAGTGAAACTAAAGTCCAGAAAGAATAGATAACTCACTCAGATCACAATATAAAGATGGAGTCAGTTCTGGAGATGGAGTTAGTCACATATCCTGCCTCCCACCCACTCAGGCTGTCTGAATTTGCCAGTGAAGAAACTACCACTGTTTCCAATGAGCATGAGACCATGGTGCCACTGCCCAGTAGAACTGGGTAGTCTCTTGCCAACTTGACTTTCATGAGCTGTGCTAAAATCATACCTAACAAGAATTTCTGTAATGTGATTGCTAGAAACAGTGACTAAACGTTTCCTCTGGTCAAAGACATTGGCCATAAGCCTTGGGTCAGGAAATCTGGTTTCCATTCCTTTGTTACTTTGGGCTTTTACACACCAATTTCCTTTTTAAGGAGTCAAAGACTTATTAGAGAAACTTATAAAGTGTAAAATGATCCTAGGTCCATATATATGAAGTACCATTAGAAGAACTGTGTCTGTTATTACTAGAGACATTACTCTTACCTGTTTTTAAATGCATGTATACATATATGTTAAATATACATAAAATATATAATAGTGCACAAACACATATCTACACCATTCTTGCAAAAATTATGTGTAAATATGTACATATGCATGAATATTTGTGTGTGTGTGTGTGTTTGTGTGTGTATCCTTCAATCTAGTCGGGAAATCTGTTTCAAAATCAACTGCTGCTCTCTCCTCGAACTTGATATATAGCCAAGCAAGCCATTCTCGATTAACACAACTCTCTCCTGGGAAAAGTCACAGAATAACTTTATTGATTTCCCTTTACCCTTCTCCACATTTCTCTGCTGAAATGTTGTCTTAACTCTTAAATGTAAAAGGTAAAGGGAAGAAAATAAAAATGAAGAGGTTTGCTTCTTAGGTTGATTTTTTAAAAAAATATTTTTCTTGACTTTAATTTTTTTTTTAAGAACAGGGTACCGATGTGGGATATCTATAGTAGCGAAAGGCGAGATGGTATATTTCCCAAGGTTTTTGTGCAACAGATTTCTTTACGTCGAAACCTGTGTTTTACATACAATGCTGGCCTCAGTACTATATAAACCTCTTCTCGTTCTCTCATGACTTGGCCAGCCATCTTTGAAAACTGCCAAGACTTTCTGGCAAACAGTTCCTCCAATGTTTCCAGAAACAAACCCAATACATAGGAACACAGGAAATGTTTACTTCTCATCATATCTCAAAAGATCCCAGCAAGACTGAATTTTTTTTATTGCAGAAAATTCTTTACTTACAAAGGTTTCAGTATCACTGACACACTGTAAGCGTTTCTCTGATACAGTGTTAGAAATGTAACAAGGAGGCTCTCCAGGCAGTCTTTCTGCCTTGCCCTTCTTACAGTCACTAGGAAAGGATAACCCAAAGTGTCATTCATTCTCCTTTCAGCTTCTGAGCTGCCCTATGCCCCAGACTCTGATTGGGGAGCAAAGGTGGGATCAGAGCAGTAGAAAGAAAGAGAGAAAGGGAACGCTGGAGTGGTTTCGAGGACCAGCTCTAAAAACTCCTTTTGTATTTCCTTCTTTTCTGTTCCCACAGATTTAACACTACTTACTCTAAAAACTGAGTTCATAAAATAACTAGTAGAATTTCTATTCCTTTCCATTCTTTTTCAGCATCCCTAGCTTAGCTTTTCCTGTAAAGGGAAGGAAACGATAGACTTATTTACAACACAATTACAATACGATTCTTGACTTTAAGCAAATAAAGATGCCTAGTGAAATAATGGGGTTTTGCTATTCAAAATTGAAAGCTTATGTGAATGAACCACCACTCAGAAACAAGCCTAAGAAAAGTACAGAAGGAAATGGAAAGCCTTGTCACGAAACAAGGTTAAAATGATGCACAATGTTGCATGTACAGTGTAATAGAGTGATTATTAACAACATGACAAACACCTACTTCCAACGCAGACATGAAACACTCACAAGGACGATGATGCTTTATGCTTCCCTTGGGTTTAATCACAGGACTTCCGCAGGGCAGGGGAATGGGAGCAAAATACCTCCCCTCACCCCTATGATTATAAAAACCTAGCTTTTTAAAATTAAATACTTTTTTACTTTTTATTTGCAATTTATCTTTTTCTTCATTTTCTTGTTTTTCAAAACAATCTGAATCAAAGACAATGATCTGGAAGCATAATGGGTAAAAATGGGTAGAAAAACATGCTAAGAATTGGGTCATCATGTTGAAATCAAGTTCACATCTCTGTTGTATCCTGGTTAAACAGGAAAGTCTCTGGAGTACATTTCCAAGAACAACCCTCCTCATGGCAGAGGAGCTAAGATTGGTTATAAGAGGAAACACTGCTTCTTTAGGCTGGTAAGTTCTTTGTTGAAAGTGGCAACGTGCTCCAGACTTAGGCCAACGGCTGCATTGCCTGCGGAATGGGGAATTGCCAGGAACTGGTCCTATCCAGGCAGTGCAGAGCACATGCTCAGCTTCTAGGATTTAATAGAAAGGTCTTTCTGGCTGTCTACAGCACCCAGATGGAACACAATGCATTCACCGCCACTTGAAGCTACCATGTAAGAAATCTCAGAATTTAACAGCCATTCATTCATTCAAATCATTCAGTGAGATTTTACAAAGCATTCATTTTTATAAGGCAGACTTTTTGACTAAACACGGTGTTAGGTGGGAAGAAATAAGCGGTTATATCCTGCCCTTTTTTTCTCCCCAAGGCCTTTCCATGTATTCCTCTTGATTTCAAATGGCTACTTAAAGACCCTCAACTGAAATCAATTTCCAATGGATCATGTGTCTGTTTCATTCTCTTCTCTCTTACCTCCATGTGGAATTATCATGTGACTTAGGTCTGTGTAATATACTTGATTAATTTTTGTCATCTCAACAATATCCTTCTCTCAACAAGGCTGATGCTTAGATCACAGAGAAGCCATATTTACAAGCTAAAAGTGAACAAGAGTCCATGTTGATCTCTGGGATTTAAAAGCTTTTTCGGATGCTTTTCATATTTTTTTACGCCCTAAGATGAGCAGCCCCAAGAAGTAGTACTATCAATACCTTCATTTCTTAGTTAGAAAGGACCTAGAGCTGTGGATGACTATGGGAGTCATTCCAACTTTGACTAGAATTTCAAGAGAGAGAATTGATTCAGCTCTCATGTCTCATGCCTGTAATACATGGAAATATCACCCTCCCCATGGCAGACCACAGGGAATGATCACTGTGAATTGTTAAGTCCTTTCCTCAATGATGTGTTGCAAACAATTTCCCTGGAGAAATAGTAAGTTCCTGACCACAGTACTGTACACAAACAAATGCTATTGTGTGTTGTTTTCCATGTTGCAAAGACCTAGGAAACATCTTGCTGTAATTTATAGGCTAGAATTATAGAAAAAAAACTGTTTTCCCTTCCTAGTCTTTTGGCTAATAGGTAAAATGGCTAATTGGTAAAATGACATATTAGTCATATTTCTAAATGTACATGGTTATCACAGGCAACCCAGATTAGGTGATTTACAGAGTAGGATTGTGTTGAGAGAAAAAAAGAGACTGAAGGTAGAAACAATTAGCGCAGCAGAAAGCCTGGAATACTTGACTGGGTTTCACACATCTTGCATCAAGGCATACAGGGAAGTGATATGTTGAAATGAGCCCATAGATCAGTCTAAACAGAACCAATCTGAAACATATATAAAGGTTAGATCATCTATAAGAAAGGATCCTACCCTATCACACCAAGTCATGGAGATTGCTTGAATTATCATGATCTCAGTCTCTTAATTTCATTTATACCATTTAGTGCCCACAGTTAAATCCAGAAAGGTAGCCTCTGATATCATAAAAAAAAAAATGTGAGAGTTGTAGACAAAAGACTAATGAATAGTGAAAAGATACAAAGAGTTATGTAACACACTTCGTGATCAGTCTGTTTGGGATCTTCTGTATCTTTCATGCCATGGGCAGGACAAGCATGCAGGGAAAACTGGAGATTTTATAAACTTTCAATGACTCCAACAATCAACTAGAAGAACCACAGAATATTTGACTTAAACAATTTTATAGGCAACTCAGGAAAATCCACCAAGTGTCTTGTAGAAAACTAAATGAGCAAAAAAGTACAACTAAAACTGGACAATGGTGTAATTCACACCTGGATCTGAAACCCAGATCTGTCATTTAATAACACTGAACTTGGGAAAAGTACTTAGTTATCTTAAACCTCAGATAAGATATCTGTAAAATGGGGATAATAATATCTTCTATTCCTAAATCCCTTAAGGTTAAATGAGATAAGGAAAATAAATTGTATATCACAACATCTAGCACAAAGTAAGGACTCAATTAGATTAATTCCCTTGTTTCTCTCCGATTATTAATGCTTGCTTTCCAGATTTCCATTTTCTCTTTGAGTTCATAGAATACTGATTTTCTGTATTGTTCAGCAAGTCTATTCAATAGTTTTAAAAATTATCCTAAATATAGAGCATATAAGGGATGTAAACATTGACTAATACTTGCCATTTTTGCAAAAGCTGCTCATAATCTATTGAGGAAGTTTGAAGCATGTCTGTATGACTATAAATTAGAAAACAATAAGTGGAATAATTTGATAATTTAAACAATTGGGTGTTCATTTTTTAAAATCATTTTATGTTTTATTGTTATTTATATTGTTTACATTGTGTATTCCCCTTGGGTAACCCACCACCAATTCACCTGTGACCCATCACTATCGTCTCTTGTGCTCTTTTCTTCCCCATTTTGAGCCCTTATCTTCTCCCCTCCCTCAATGAGTGTCTCTCTCTTGTTTGGCTCCCCTATATTCCTGTTAGAAGGGAAACCACTTGATATTTTTCTCTTTCTTTCTGGCTTATTTCGCTGAGCATGATCCCTTCTAGTTCCAACCAGGTTGCTGCGAATTGCAGGTGTTTATCATTTTTGAATGCTCAATAGTATTCCATTATGTATATATACCTGGGTGAGTATTCATTATGTGCCAAACATTGTACATGTTGGTGGAGACTCAATCATTAAACTTCAAGTTCCTTAGTATAGTTCAGGAAGAGACAAACAATCTCTCAGAAGGTGGAAAGGACTAATGATAGTGGATGAGTTGTGGCACAAAGACGAGAATTTACTGGAGGTGTCAGGGAAGGTTTTACAGAGATTATCTAGAGCAGGTTAAATTTTAGACAAAATGGACAAATATAACTTATGAAAACTTACACAAAACAGAAAATTCACATAACCTTTTATCTATTAGAGCAATAAAATTCTTTATTCTTTAAGTCATTCCAAGAGAAAATTCCAGGTCCAAATTGCATCACTAGTGATTCCTATCAAATATTTAAGCAAGAACTAACAGTCTTGCAAAATTCTCCAAAAAATAGTTGGGGCAACTCTTCTAAATTTTTTTTTTATCAAGCTTAGAAAAATGATAGGGCAATCACAAGCCAATATCCTTCTTGAACAGAGATGCAAAAATCCTTCACTTAACTTCAATAATTCAAGTCTAACAACATGTACAAATATAATACATAATTAACAATTAGAATTTATTCCAAGAATGGAAGATTTGTTTTATATTTTAAAATCAAACACTACAATTCACCATATTAATAAGACATATGGCGGAAACATCATTATTTCAGTAGATGCAGAAAAATCACCTGATAAAATTTAATATCCACTCATGATTTTAAAAAAATCTTAGAATATTTGGTATAGAAATGAATTGTTCTCAGTCTGATACAGAAACATTCGTTAAAAAGTATATTGTTAATGTAATCCTAAGTAGTTCTCTAATATTACTTCTCCCTAACACTGGGAACAAGGCAAGAATGCTTGCTTGCTTTTTACCACTCTAGTCAACAGCTCACTAAATATCCTAGCGATTTATAATGAAGCAATAAAACTAAAAGACATAGATTTTTTAAAAAAGAAGTAAAATTTCCTCTATAAGTAGTAGCATGCTTGTTCATATAAAAAATCCTAAAAGAGGGCCTCCCCAGTGGCACAGTGGTTAAGCGCTGCGCTGTGGAGCTGTTGGCAGCGGCGAAGCGAGTTCGATGCCCGGCCAGGGAGAATCCCACATGGCGCGGCAGACCTCTCCTGCCTCCCCCGCTGCTCCCCTCAGAAGTGTATTTCTGATCCGTCTGTTCTGCTCCCCACTCTGTCTCTGGTGAACCCTCTCGCTGCCCCACACCTCTGGCCTGTACCCCAGCTGGTATGTATAAATAAAAAAAAAAAATCCTAAAAGAATCTACATAAACTGCATGGCCAGAACTAGTTACTGTATTTAGTGGAATCACAAGATACAAGATTAACACAAGCAAATGAATTATATCTTTATGCCCTAGCTGTATATCATTAAAATAATTTTTTAAATCCATTTATAATATTATAAAATACTTAGAAATAAAGTTTCAAAAATATATGTGCGGTAATTTGAATTGTGGGCCCCAAGAGATATGTTTACCTGGAAACTCAGAATGTGATTTTTTTGGGGAGAGGGCCTTTGTGGATGTAATTAAAGTTCGTGAGATGAGATCATCTAAAGTCAATGATGAAGTCCTTAACGAGAGAGAAAAGGAGAAGACACTGAGGTAGAAGGAAAGAAGACTATGTGAATCCAGAGGCAGAGTTTGGAGTCATGTGCCAAGGATTACTCGCAGATACCAGCAGCTTGGCATGTTTAGGTTCTCCCTCAGAGCAAGCAGAAGGAACCAATCTGCCACTATCTTGATTTTGAACTTTTGGCCTCCTAAACTGAGAGAATAAGTTTCTATTGTTTTAAATTACCCAGTTTGTCCTAATTTGTTTCAACAATCAGGAAATTTAAACAATGTGTAAGAACCTTTATAATCAAACTGGCAAGATATTTCTGGGAGAAGTAAAAGACCTAAACAAATATAGAGATACCCCATATTCATAGATAGGAAAATCCCATTACCATTAAGAGGTCAAATCCACCTAAACTGAGCTATAGATTCTAAGCAATCTCCCAATCAAAAATCTAGTAATCTTTTTAAAACAGAAATTAACAAATTAGTTCTAATTTATGTGGAAATAAAAGGTTCTAGAATTTTTAAAGTAATTTTAAAAGAATGGATGTTTATACTACTGTATTACAGTGACACGATAATAAAGATAGTGTAGTGGAGGATAGAATAAACATACAGATCAGTGGAACAGAACAGAGTCCAAAATTACACCCATACTTACATGGCCAACTGAGTTTTTGACGAAAGTGGTAAGGCAATTAATTGAGTTTCATTAATTTAGCAAAACAATCATTCCAACAAATTATACTAATTGTAGTGTATAGAAAAGAATACTTTAATGTAAAAGATAAAATTATGAATCTAGAAGGAAACATAGGAGAAAATCTTTGAAATTTGGGGGATAGGCAAAGAATCTTATAACTGAATAATAATGATAGCCTAATTTTAAAAATCTAAAAATTTAAATACTCCTCAAAAGAAGAAATACAAATGGCCCATATATAAGTACATGAAAAACTACTCAAAGTCATTAATCATCAGAGAAATGCAAATTAATGAAGTACTATTCTGAACCTATTAGAATGACTAAATTTAAAAGACTGCCAAATACAAATTTTTCCAAGAACATGAAAAAACTGGAACTCTCATATGTTACAGTGAGAAGGGAAAATGGTAAACTATTGCAGACAACTGGCAGTTTTGTATACATAGCTAAATACACATTTACCGTATCACCCAGCAATTCTACCCCAACCAAAGAGATAAAAACATATGTCTACCCAAAAACTTGTACACAAATGTTCACAGCAGTTTTGTTCACTATAGCCAAAAACTGGAAACAACCCAAATGTTCATCAACTAGTAAGTGGATAAACAAATTGGGATATATCCATATGACAATGAAATACTACTCAGCAATGAAAAGGAACAAACCACTAATGCAAACAACAAAATGAATGTCTAAAAATGTTTTTATTGAATGAAAGAAATCAGAAACAAAAGAGCATATACTATATGACTACATTTATAGGAAACTAATAGAAAATGCAAAATAATCCCATAAAGACAAAAAGGTATTATTGCTTATCTCAGGTTAGGACCAGAAAGAGAGATGGACTGCAAAAGGACCTAAGGGAACTATTGGACTTGATGATGTTCTATATCTTCATTGTAATGGCTGTTTTATGGGTATAAGCCAATCAAAATTCATCAATTGTATATTTTAAATGATGCTTTTCTGCACATAAATTATATTTCTATAAGTTTGCTAGACATGAGTAGAAAAGTAGCATGTGGACAAAGGGGAAAGATGGGCCCTGCAGAGGTGAGCACATGAACAAAGACATAGACATATATCCTAAGGCAGCCATTTAAAGAGTGTTACATCTATTATCAGACACTGAGTGCAATCCCAACTCTCCCTTTATCTTTCTGAGACCTGTAGGAATTAATTTTACCTCTCAACACTTAATCTGCAAGATAAAGTTGATAAATATCTCCATAATACAGCTGTTGTAAGGGTTAAAATAGTGCATATGAAAGTGCCTAAAAATATTTAAGTACGTGCCAGACATCCATGACAAATAATAGGGCTCCAAAACACATTTGTTGAGTGATATACCAACTGTTATTTGGTTATTCATATACTAAAATCTCTCATTATCTGTGTATTATCCAGGTCAAATGATTTTCCTAATCACAGATATACCACGTTGGTCAATGAAGTGCTGAAGAAATTAGAGTTGATTTTAAAATTAGGTTGGGTAGAATACAATTACTGAGGTGAATGTACTGCTGTACTCCCCCCGCCACCCCTCTCCCCAATCTCATAAAGCATTCCAAAGTAGGAGTGAATAGGCGATTACCAATGGCTAATGGATTATTTCTAGATTATTTAACCACTGTTCTTTATTAGTTTAGACAATAGGGAGTAGACTATGGTCTAAACAAAAAGAAGCAAACAAAAGATAAGCAAGTGATGAGTAATTTGATTCCAGTGTGAAGATATCTAAGAGAAAGGTACAAAATGACTACATCAAGGACATATGACTAAAGAAAATAAAAAAGACTCCTTAATAGTGTTGCTTAGAAGATGAAATGTATGTTTACAAAAAATGTTAGGAGATTATCCTTGAAATGTTACATGCTTAGTAAGGGAACACAAGGCCTCCTTGCCCACAGAAATAAAATGGATCTATAATCAACTTTTAAAAACCAATTCAAATGAATATTTGATTGGAATAGCAACTTCTAGAAGAGAGCAGTTATATTTGCTGAGAAGCTTTGTGATTAAAGACTTCAAATGAGATTGGTCATTTGCCCACGTTCCTCTGTATGCTGGGGAAGAACTCGGCATGACATACTAAGAAAGCTGTGGGTTGCTTTTTAATTTATTTTGGTTAGTGAACAAACTTCTTTCTTCTAGCTTAGGGAGCAGCAAACTACAGCCCACTCCCTGTTTCATTGGAATCCAGACTCCCCATTTGTTTACTTTTGTTGATTGCTGCTTTTTCATACAATAGCAGGCTGGGATAGTTGCAACAGAGTTCATACAGCCTGCCAAACCTAAAATATTTACTCTCTCGCCTTGTATAGATAAAATTTGCCAACCCCTGTTCTAAGTAATAGAAAGTTAGATATGGATATTGAAATAGTTACATTGATGTTATGTCAGAAGTAGGGAAGTTTCACTTACACAAATGTGTACGAATGACCCATTGGACTTAAAAAAAATCAATGTCTAATTATATGAATCAACAAAACAAAAAATGAACAGTCAAGTATATTTAGCTCTTGGGTCTTCAAACCACCATACATCACATAACCTTATTAGAGTCAAAATCTGTAGGGAGGTGGATTAAAATGAAGCTTGAGAGTGAAGAAGCACAAGAAAGAACCTTATCAACTAAACCAAAAGTTGCTAAATTTCTCTTTCTCCAGCAAAAAATAGATAAATAAATCAATTGAATCAACTGATATTCCTACTCATAAGGCAAAACTCTTATCTGTTTGGTGAATGAGTACTTGTCAAACTATGCTCAATGTCAGATTCTCTTGAAATGCAATGAACTCACTCAGTAGAGGGTGAGGGAGTAATGTGATACATTATAGTACAAAAAACTCTGGCCTTGGGAGAAACAGACTGAGTGGTACTGGATCTTGAGTCTACCTGTGAGAGTAATCATGTGCTATTGGAGGCTGTTCAATCTTCAAACCCAAGGTTTCTTCACCATTAAAATGAACATAATAATTCCTAAATTATGGAGCTTGGGCAGTATTAAATGTGGAAGGCAAAGAAAATCAGAAGCAGAGAGTAGCCACTGAATAAATGTTATGACAGCCCGTGCCCCTCAGTATTCTCGGAGCAGTCATATTTGTTAATGTTATTATTTCAGTATCCCAAAGTGGTATTGATTGCCACCATTTTCTAGAAAGTCTTGTTAAGCTGTTTATCTGGGGAGGGGGGGATTAATTACTAGATTTGGCTCTAGCTGAATTTTTACCCAGATATATGAACTTTGTCTCTTCCTAGAAAAGTATGTCATGTTTCTCTGTTGTATAATACTTGCTATATTTTTCTAACAACTCTATATCCCTTATACTGATTATGCAAACACTTGCAAATTAAGTTTGAAATCATTTTTCTTGGGGAAAAAAAAAGCTTTCTAGAAAGTTTTCCTCTCAGGATATTATTGAGATCCTTCTTATAATTGAATTCTCCAGTTTTTCTTGAAACCATTTCACTGAGATAGGGAAATGCTTTACAAATACGGCAACACATTTCGTAATTTTATGGAAGAAATTGTGCAATGAGTTTAGAAGTTCAATTTCAGCGTAGCCCTAAATACAGCCAACAGTGAGGCAATTCCTATATCTCTGTTCTTGTCTCATTGAGGGAAAGGATTCATCTTTGGACTTCTGTCCTACTGTGACTAAATCCTAAAACCTAGAGTCACATGCCAACAAATAACATAAGACTAAGCTGATAGGATACTTTCCATTTTGAAGACTGATTATCAGCTTTGCTTGGTAACATACCCCCATTTGTTACCCGATCTTTAAAACTCAGCACCTTATCAATTGCTTAGCCTTGGCTTTTTCGTGTAAATTATGCTTTTGTACTTGTAACCTTAGTCTGCTATCATCAGGCCTTTCCTGTTTAATTGAACTTATGGTCTTATTCCTATTGGACAGGCCTGGTCCATTGCTACCCACATTCCTGGATGACCCCAGGTCTTTGGTCCATCCTGGATTCTAGTTTAACCATTGTGAAAATAGGAATGCTGTGCTGTCAGGTACTCTGCAAAGATCTACTAAAAACAAATAAAAAGGCAATCATTGAAGATACAAACACTATCCTAATTTGCAAACAGACCAGATTCTCCTACTGGTACTACTAAAGCTAACCTACATGGTGGTTTCATTCAATCCATTTCTGTATCAGTTTAAATAGTCAATCAATATTTAAATCATAAAATATTTTTCCTTTAAAATAGTATGTGGCCTGAGAAGGAAGAGTATGGGCACATTTATGGTCCTAGAAGAATGTAAAATTAACAAAGAGAGAAGAGTACCTCATACCACCTGACACATGAGAGATCCACCCAGATATGGACAAGTGCACAAATAAACTTCAAGAAACTGAACACAATACCTGAGCTCTGAACCAATCATGGGACTTCTAAATTATTCATCAATATCATACAGCTGGATCTTTAAAGTTAATCCCTTTTGCATCTCTACCCAAGGCTGCCCAGCTTACGCTCCAGTGCTCAGCTCACAGAGCACTGTTCCAAGACTCACTGGGGACAGCACTTCTCAGAAGCTTTGAAAACAAAAGTATTCACATTAGTGGAATGAAACCACTTTGGTTTGATTTAAGAAAACGGTGACCGGTGAAATAAACAAAATGGTGTATGTAATATATGTATATTGGAAGAAGACACCCAATAATGGAGTAGGATATTTATCTTTTTAAAAATAATAACCTATGAAGCTAAATTTTTCTTCATCATATTGATTATAAGAAAATCTATCATTTGTCTGCTTTCCAGACATGAAACTTTGCTTTCTATCCCTAAAATACATACTAACTTGAGAACTAATAATCACATTATAAATAAGGCAGCACACCTTGTCCCCACACCCCAAATCAAGATTGATTCAACCTCAACTTCCCAGAGTCCACCCCAGATTTCAGAAGTGAGCAGATCATATGCTTTGAACACTCAAAGTAGCAAACTGAACGTCCTCACAGTAGAGCTATTCCCATTTTGTAGCTCCCCAACTCAGAATGGAATATTGACTCATTTCACTGATAGTTTGTGATGATCTTGGTTAACTGTTTCCCTAGTCTGCAAGATGATTTGGAGTTTCAAACTGTAAGTGAAGTGGGGGAGTAATTCAGGGCCAGGCACAAGAAAAGCAGCTGTCAGCAGATGAATACTGAAATGATTAAAAGGTGAAGAGCAACGAAAGACATTTGAGAGCTTAGAACTCAACAACAGTAGTTCCTAAGGGATGACCCTGAGCCACCAAGTGGGTTAGGTATAGAAAAATGTTTAAAAAGGTTGTAAAAGGCAGACATTTTTGCGATGTCTGGCTAGGTAAGCTTTTATTCTTCTAGAAATTAACTTACATGAAAGATTTTGTTCCTTGATAAAATTAGATAGCTGAGCCATTGCTAGCTGAAAAAGGATACATTTTACTTGACAATTTTATATTTTCTCTCTTGCTCTTACATATGGGGTCTACATCCTCAGAAGGGGTAAGCTCATGTGACAATTGCCCAGTGTGTGCATACTTAGCATAGACACAATCAGGTGCTTAATGAATATCTTTCTGGTCATGATGATGAATAAGAGCTAAATAATGGGGTGTTCCCTAAAGGTTGATTAATGGGACTTCAAGTTACTATTTTTTCATTCTCTTTGCACTCATCTTTTTATGGGTGCATAAAGGCTATAAGTTGAGTATTCATTGAAAAAAAGAAGTAGAAGTTCTATCTAGAAGTAGGTAGATAGCTTTATCAGAATATTCCAGAATAAGATATCCAAGATTTTATTCCTATGACTCATTCTATGATTTGGATGTATCTTATCTTAGGCAACCTCCATTTCCAAGATTTTTATAATAACATCTACCATTTGCAACAGTTTAAATGGTTCTGCAAAGACATCTTTGGTTCAGTCAGAAACAATATTTATTAGTTTTGTAATAATCCATTGATGTGCTAGGAAACCAAAATGTGCTGCAGCTATTGGGATCCAATGGCTCTGCCATGCCACAAAGGAAGCCATTTAAGTTCCTACTTGAACATACCTTTCAGAAACCTTTCTCTCCATGTTAATGGATGACAAACCTTCAGTCTTTAGCTTTCATCTAAGGGTTATTATTGTTGCTCATCAGCATTATGTCAAACACAAAACCAATAAACTCAACCTCACCCTAAATAGGATTTCCCTTACCAACACCTTCTCTTCCTGTCTACTAAGACATCATTTCCCAGATTTAAAATGTAGGCTTGAACTTTGATTTGCTCCTCCTCCCTCCCTGAATGTATTTATAATTACAAAATCCCATTGCTCTTCCATGGAACATGTGTCTGTTCCTTCCTCTCCACTTTTTACTTTGTCTTTGTCTAAGTTCCTCGCCTCCTCACCTCCTGGATAACTCCAGCAGCTTTCATACTAGCCTTCCTCTCTCCAGTTTCTTCCCCCTCCTGTCCATCTGGAGTTTAGTTAGCAGAATGCTCTGTTTTAAGTGCTGTTTTAGTATTATCATTCCACAGCCCAAAATCTTCATTTGTAACTTACCTCATACCACTTCATATTTCTAAGACCTGGCCACAATGTCAGAAAACTGCAGAAGCAGTAAAAGTTTATGGAATTATTGTCATTAGCAATAATGACTTCCTGGATTTTAGGATAAGATAAAATGTAGTCCGTCTTCCTGTAAGTATAACCTGATTTGAAATTGCTGGCCAAAATGCTACCTTAGGCTCTAATTAGGTCAGGCTCAGCATGTCAAAGAGTATGCCTGTACGTCTCTCCCCCATAAGAAGCAGACACAGAGGCTGGATAATAGCATACAAGGGAGATTTTTATATTGTGAAATGACCAGACATTCATGGTTTGCCCAAGAACCTTGTTCTTGACCCTGTCTTATTTATTTTATTATAGCCTTGGATGAAAATAGATTATATTCTTATCAAATCTGCAGATATTGAAAGTAGAGGGAAACAAGGGCTATGCCAGATGACAAGATTAAAGTTCATAGAGAACTCTAGCAAGAGGTCAAGAATGAAGAGGACAAAATATGACAGAAATAAATAAATTTGGAATGCTAGTTTCAAAACTTCAGCTGAACTGGAGGACTGTAGGAGACCTCATTTTATAATTACTCTAAAATATCTCCAGGGGAGGAGATTAGGATGAAGGTGTGGATTATTTATAAGAGAAATAAAAGTCAAGCCAACACAGTTTTACTTCCAAAATAACCAAGGCATACTTAGGCTGTATTAATAGAATTATGTTGCCTAGAACAGGGAGAGACTAGTTTCATAGTGTTTTCCACTGGTTGGATAGTTCAAGAGCATTTTCAATTCTGATTGCCCTGCAAACACTTAAGGATTGTGAAGGACCTAGAAATCAGTACAGTATCTAGATTTGTTCATATTTAACTTGAAGAAAAGGGCATTAAGAAAGGATGTGATTCTGTAGTTTTAAGATCTTTAAAAAAAAAAAAAAAAAGAGGAGGGAAGAAGAATTACTCCCTATAGCAAAGGAAGGAAGAAAGAGACCCATTAGTGAAAGTTTGGAGAAGAATTTCAGCTCAACAGAAGAAAAAAAAATCTATCTGCAAAAGACATAAATCAGTACAACTTGAAATATTAACTTCTTAATATCAAGGACAGATTGAACAACACCATCACAAAGTTTCCTTTGGCATTCTTAGAGTGCAGAGCTAGACCTGATAATTTGAAGATGATCTTTTCATCTCTAAGGTGTGATACTGCCCTCTCCTCATTCATCTCTCTATAAAATTGATCATACCTGCATTCCACTGCGATGTTATTACTCTCACTAGGCTGGGAGTTCCTTGAAGGTAGGGGTTCTGTTTTTGATCTAAATAGTCCTGGCTTCTAGCACAATTCCTAAGGAGCTGATGTACTCAATATATTTCACTGCATTATAAAGTTCTACCTAGCAAAATCCCACCTACCCTTCAAAGGTCAACATGAGTTCCCACTCTCCACAGGAATGGTTCCCTGACCACTGCTATTGCTCTTGTATTTGGTGCCACAATAGAGAGCTCTGCATCATTCCTTGTCTAATGCTGTTTAATGTGCCACCCTCTCCCCAACTTAGCCTGTCTGTTCTCTGTGAACAGAAGACCATAAACCTACCCCAACCACTTATCACCATGCCCAGCCCTGAACCGATCAGTGACAATGTGTTTGTTGACTGATTAAAAAGCAATCACCTAGAAAATTTTAACATTAAAAAAGCCATCTTCAATTTATTCATTAAAAAGAAAAAAAAACTGTAACTTTATAGTAGAGAAATGTGACAGACACTGCTTCAACTAAGTGATCAAAATTAACATCACCAGTAAGACAATATATTAACATCATTGATCCTGATATAATGTCATCATCTCTTCTGTGGCATTCTTGCCAAAAAATGAGGAAATGAGGAATCTCTTTCTAATCATGAGAAAACATCACATCAATGAGAACTAAGAGACAATCCATACAATGTCTGACCAGTAATACTCTTTAAAGGTGTCAGGGCCATGGAAATTGAGGGAAGACTGAAGAACTGAGGCTGAAGGAGTCTGAGGAAACAAGATGCTAAATGCAATGCTGGATTCTGGATTGGATCCTGGGCTAGAAGAGGAGCATTCAAAAGTTGAGAAATTCTAATAAGGTTGGTCGATTAGTTAATAGTATTATAACAATATTCAATAGTACTATAACAATCATTTCCTGGTTTTGATCAGTGAACTGTGGTTATGAAGATGTTAACTTTAGGGGAATCTAGATGAACACTGTGCTATTTTGCAACTTGTGTATAAACTCAAAATTACTTCAAAATAAAAATTGATATAAACCATATTTTGGGCTTCACCAACCATATTTGTTTTTCACCAAAACGATAGTGCAAAGTCTATCTGCACATTTAAGAGGGAATGTGATAAAGAATTTGAGTGGAGATCCAAACAATTAAGACAGCTACCTTTAACCAAAACAAAGAAGAGCTGATTGTTATTTGCTGTAGTTATGTTCTATAGAGTTACTGCAAACACTGAATACTGAAAAATTGCTTCTGGCGTGATACAGAATTTGTTTCCTACAAGCCTCTGGTCATGTTCTCATCAACTGATCAATACATAAACTTGTTTTAAGTGTGTTTCTGTTTAGAGACACCTTTGTTAACCTTATACATCAACACTGAAGTCGTGGCCAACAAAACTATAACTCATGTCTGAATGAAGCTTATCTAACGTGTTTTCTCTGAAAGTCACACTGCAACTTTTTGTGCTTAGGAACTCTCAACAGCACTTTAGCATGACACCCGAGGGCCGTTCTAAAGAGTGAAATCATCACCCAAAAGTGCAGAAATGCAAAATATGTGGCACTAACTAGATCTCAAAAAGGACACAGTATGAGAACTGGAATGAGAAGGCTGAGTGTTGCCTTGTATGACCTCAGGAGGGAAATGTGTGTTGGGTTTTCACTACTTTATGTATGTCTGCAAATGATACAAAAGCACCACCAGTATTAATTTGGCTTTACAAATAAACAAATTTTAGTGAGGTGGTGAATTGGCAAACATGGAATTCATAAATAATGAGGCTTGACTCTACTTTTTAACATGCCCAATGATTATGAACTTATATGCCCTGATCTTTAGTGAATAAGAGAGGACGCATGACATTTGCATTTGAAATGATAAACTAAACCCTTGAAAAATCAGAAAGTGAGACTTCTTCAACGATTAGAACTCAGCAGAAAGAATGTGGCTTCTTCACCAAGTTATTCCCAATTTGAGTATCATGATTTTCTTCAAGACAGAGACAGTTCATGGCAATTTGCACCTGAACTTTCATTCAGCTGGGCATTTTAGTTCTATAATTTAGTTCGATCTCAGTTTATGATCTTTCCCCCACCTGTCTATGTTGAGGACCTTCCCAGTACCCTGACTTCATCAAATCTAATTATATTTTTCTCCTTTCATTGTTTGTCATCAGCATACATGGCCACAACCTGAACTTCATCATTATCGACACCACTTCACCCTCAGGAAATAGCGTCTTAATTATTCCTTATCCTCCACTCACTACTACTGAATCTACTCAATTTCTATTTATGACACAGAAACTCCCAAGTCATTTCAATGATGCTTTCATGAGCACCCGAGGAGCTATTATTATCTTTTGACCTTTCAGATCTTTTTATTTTTCCATACAATGACCTTAAGTTATCACCACTTATTTGCTCTGCTCCCATTCCTGGTCTGTCAACTATTTCTGCATAAATTCACAATACTATATTGTTTAAATCCTAAATAAATTAATGTACTTACTCAACCTTCAACTAGTCTTTACTGTTCTTATTCATCTACTCTAAAATCCCAATTGCACAGGCAACATCAGCCAAATATTCCCTCCTTTCTATACCTCCTGCCAACATTCGAGTTCACACTGATACATAGATCACCTGAGTCTATGGTAATAAGTTCTTAACTAGTCTCCCTACATCCTGTCCTGTACATTTTATAAGCCAATTAATCATCTTAAAGTAGACAGTTAATCAACCTACATGCTCCCCATCGCTGCCTGGAGAAATTCCAAACACCTTTACATAGCATTCAAGTCCAGCTACGAATTGGTTTTAGATTCCTTATAAAGCCTTTTCTTCTCATAAATCCATTTGCATACTATGCCTAAGCCCAAATGGACTATTTCCATCCCCAAGTAGATCCTTCTTCTCTCTAGTCATGCCCCTTATTTACATTTTCCCTTTTATGAGGGATATTTTACCCTAAATCTTTGTCCTGAAATCTTACCCATTTCTCAAGCCACAGCTCAAAAACATACCTCTTTCATGAAGTCTCCTCTAATTGTACAACTGGAAATAGACCCTTCCTCTGACTCACCATAGCAATTTGGAATTGGATGCAGTGCATTTGTATTTGTGAAATAATTATTTTGCTCTTACAACATTTCAAGATCTTTAAGAGCAGGAAATATGGTATCTGCCTTGCTTTCACCACAGCTCTAAGCACAAATACTCAGTAGAGTTCTATTTAATAACTGATTGAATGAATGCGGTATAGATACATATATATTATATCTGTATATTTTGGATAGGTGTGTAATATGTAAGTAAATGTATTTATACAAAAATTATACATAATGCAGACAACTGAAAGCACAACACATTGCTAATGCAGCAAATTATTAATAGATTAAATCTTGAAATAGATATATGGGAAAATGGAAAAAAGAAGTAGTAAGTTAACAATTATTTGATAAAATGAAATGAAGTTGATTGGAAAAACCAATCAGAGGTTAACTACTATAGCACTAACACTTAAGTCAGGTTTGTCCTGAAACATTTTCCAGATATAGGGATTTATTTATTTCATGCCTGGGATTCAAAAATAAATGAAAATGTAAGGAAAAAAAACATTCGATATATTCTTAAATTGAATGGACACTGCTAGACACTGTTAATATTCTAATGGTGCACCACTTACTTGGAGGGACTTTTTAATTTAGATTGAGTGAAAATAGTAATTGATTATTTATTCTCTATTCCATCCACACAGTAAAAAGAACTTCAAAAACTACATAAGAAATGTAGCTCAGTAGGAAGTTACAACAACTGTGGAAGCTTAGTAACATCAAAGCAAAACTATTCATCATCTTCTTGACCATCGTTGCTTTATTTATCCTCAATGAACAATGCAGAAAAGAGTGCCTCTAGGGAGGCTTCTTCCCTGGGAAAGTCTACCCCATGCAGGGAAATTACCTGTGCTTACTCTAAAATAAAAATTCAGTACTGAAACCCAGTCAGCTCTGTACTGATAAGCATGAAATATTGCTCTTTGGGGCTTAGTCTATGTTTCCATAGTTTAATGCACCCTTTTATTCTGTCAACTCCCAACATCCAAAGAAAATTCTTCAAAGACCAAACTTCAATTTCACCTAATTTTCACTTGGCAATTAAGCCCAATTTAGATTCGATCATTATGAAACACCAGTAGAATGAAAGAAAAGAATTCTATAGAAGCTACAGTGCACAATACAAAACTTAAATCTGGGGCACAAATGTTACCCAAGTTTAACATTCCTAAATCAGACCTGGCAGAAATTGTTTACTGAAAGGAAATACGGTTCAAGTGAACAAATATTTACTAAGCATCTATTATGTGCGAGCCTGGGAAGAAAAGGATGATTAAAATGGTATCCATCCCATCTAAGAATTTATAAAAACTACCTGTAGAACAGACATGCATACCACTCATACAATACTTCATGCTAGCTGTCAGAACAAGGTATTGTGGGAGCACAAAAGAAAGAGTTGCCAGAGAGAGGTGAGTGGGAAACAGAAAAAGTGGCCTCTGAGGTAGACTTTGTAGGACACCAATAGTCAAAACAAACAGCCTCAACCATGGATACAGCTCTCAGCAGGAGTCTAAGTTTTAGGGTAATTTTGAAACATGAGCTATGAAAAGAATTGCGATTAAAGATAAAGCATAAGTAGAATGTGTGATGAGACAGTAAACTGAGATAAGTTAGTAAAATGAGCTATGTTCCTGAGGGTGGTAATCTCATTTAAACTGTAAGACTGCAGGATGAGGAATGCAAGTTACATTCCACATTGAATTTATTGTGGGAAGTGACCCGGAGAGATGTATTCACATGACATAGAGGGGGTTGGGAAAGACTTACTGGAGCCTTTGGCATATTCTATGCTGCATATATATTTATATACTATATAGTATATACCATCATAAAAATTGTTATATTTTAAGAAATGCTTCAGTTTGAGGATAAACATAAGCTGTAGGATGTCAAAAAGCAAGGCATTATATTTACATGGCCTTTCTGCTCTGTGCTTAGATAAAAGGGATTTCCAAATGATCAATTATGACCCCGAAAGCAGAAAGCACACTGGAAGGGATTGATCGCTGCCCCCACACAGAATTCTTCACTACCATCATTTTCATCCAAAAGAATCAGCATCTGGGCCTCCCTGGTGGCACAGCGGTTAGGCGATGCGATACGAGTTCGACACCCAGCCAGGGAGAATCCCACATGGTGCGGCAGACCTCTCCTACCTCGCCCGCTGCTCCCCTCAGCAGTGTATTTCTGATCTGCCTGTTCTGCTCCCCACTCTGTGTCTGGTGAATCCTCTCGCCACCCCACGCCTCTGGCCTGTACCCCAGCTTGTATTATAAATAAATAAATCTTAAAAAAAAAAAAAAAAGAATCAGCATCTTCTGAAAATAAAGAA
>PVIJ01000634.1:103110-257273 GCA_004024925.1 Scalopus aquaticus
AAATGCTTTTTTTAAAAAAGATTTATTTATTTATGCATACAAGCTGGGGTACAGGCCAGAGGCGTGGGGAGAGGGTTCACCAAAGACAGAGTGGGGAGCAGAACAGGCAGACTGACGGAAATACACTGTTGAGGGGAGCAGCGGGCGAGGCAGGAGAGGTCTGCCACGCCATGTGGGAATCTCCCAGGCCAGGCGTTGAACTTGCGCTGCTGACAGCTCCACAGCACAGCAGTTGCACCACCAGGGAGGCCTTCAAATGCTTTGTTAATTGGTATATCTTAACCATGTTTTTCTAACATGGGTATGCTAAGGTGAGTTACATCAGTAATCATCTAGACACTCTCAGCCCTTTGAAAGTAAGATCTCTTGACAGTTCCTGTATATATATTTTTAAGGAAGTCCATGTTGGGTATGGAGGAGAGTTGATTAAAAAACAAAGCAACATCAGCAACAATAAGAACAGTTTTGATTTTTAGTCCCAGATAGACAACTCAACGTACTACCTGATGGAGAATGCTTAACACATAACAAGGGAAAAAAAAAAAAAAACCTAAAAATGTTGCCTTTACCAACACAGTCCTAAGGAAATGATATTTTTATTAAAAAATTGAGATTCTGCCCAACGCTTCATTTGTCTAAATAAATGCAGCCCAAAGCACAAAAACATATTCTTAATAAAGTTGAAATGCACTGTGATTATGCTTTATTTATCATGCTTGCATTTTTCTATCAATTTTTATTTTTCTATCATTCCCAACATTTTTAATTTCCCATGTGCCTGGGATAGAATGTGAAATTAAAACAACAGTTAAACCAAATCTCCACTCAAGAGCTTTCTTGAAAAGTATAGAAAAGGTTTACTGATTTAACAGGACAACATGTTAATAATTTGCTAACGGCAGAAAACTAATTCACTACTGGGGAATTCTGACGCCTAAAATCTACATATTGACATGCTGGAGGGGAACTAGAAGGAATGTCTATGATTTTAATTTACTTATCCTATTTAGAAAAAAGTGACTTGAGTCATCCTGGCTCACTTTCCTTTGCATTAGTCATACTGCATTTCCTTAAGCCTGTGAGTGTGTTTCTATGTAAATAAACTACGTAGTTCACTTGGGGATAAAAGTCATAGTACTTAGAGATTATAAAGACCTATTAGATCATTGGTCTGGCCACCAAGAGATAGTCCCTAGATAGGGAACGTAACGGCTGAACTTTGCTAAGAGGCCAAGAAGAAACAGTTGGCAAAAATATTTTCCATGCTTTTTTGTTTTAACTCATCTAATAGTGCTTTGGCCCCTTACCAAATGGACTAGTAAAATTATCATTAACCGTTCAACTTATCAGGAAGACACAAAGTTTGACTGATCTGAGTTGAGAATGTTCCAACCACCTCCACTTGTTGATGAGATGATCTTGTTTGCAAAATATGAACAGTGATGATTTTGCTCTTTGAACCAGTCTGGCAATTTCCTTTCAGTAAAGAAAGTCAAAAGGCCAGTTTGTCCTATTTTTCCTAATCTATTTTCACTAGTTTTCAAAGACATTAGACATTACATTGATTTGCACAAAGCAGAAGATGAATAAAATAAAAAAAAAATACAAGACAATACCAACTTACTACTACAAGAATCAAAGCACTTTCCATTACCACTTGCCATATTTTATGAACCTGGAAGTAATTTTGAAACAAAGAATGGAGAGGTTTGGCATTATGACAAGTATCAAAGAGCAATTCAGAAAGAAATAGTGAAAATATCTACTCTGGTATCTTTTCCCTTTATTCTGCAGTTCTTAAATTCTATTTCAATCCTATTTCAACCAGTTGAGTTTCCAACCTAAGTCAAAGAACATAAAATAGTAAAATCTAGTGTAACCAATATTCTGCCAAGCAGAAATCTATAATTGGTACTTTCACATGTCAAATAACTACACAACATAAATTTGACTTTATAATGCTGATCTTGAAGCATACAGGATTCTGATTAAACAAGCTATTTTTAAAAAATATCCTATGTTCCCTCTACAAAGATTATAATCAGAAAATTTTCAATACTATTGAAGGGGTGAAAACCTTATGAATTAATATATAAAATGTATCACAAATAGGAGTAGTTAACAAACAGGGGATATATTTGTGATAGGAAATGAAAATTGGATCTAAACATTTTAAGTATTATTATTTCTCACCTACTAAACACAAATCAACTTAATCCATAAAGTAAATCATCTATATTTTTATTGAGTTAGAATTTTCAGAGTGGATATGATATTTGTGCCACGTGAGATTAGAAATGCTGTTAAAAAATAATATGGTCCTTACCTTCTTGAAGCCTACATCCTAAGAGCTTATATTCCATTTAAACCTATAACAAATTTGAGGATTTCAGTGGGACTCAGTAAGACTTTCCATGTGCACCGAGCATGCACTGTGAGTTAAGCCCTTTGAAGGTGTTGTAAAGAATTATAAAAGAGGTATTAGTTATGGTCCCTGCCCTTCCAGAGCTTACCAGCATTATGGAAAAGATAAATATCTACTGTTCCATCCCTCATCTCCCACACAGGATAGAAAGTGAGTGACTAATTTTTGTTATCTGGCTTATGTTTACTTTAGCTGGAAAAATCAGAGTCCAGACAAGAAAATAGCACACTCAGATGGGGAAACTGAAGGAAGTTTAGTGAAAGTACTACTTGTAAATGTTAGGCAGCATTAAGAGGAAGCAACAGCAAATGGTGTAGAGACCCATGACTGACAACAGGGAAAAGTGTTCACCAGACCTAGGCTGGGAGCACAAGTTGAGGGGTGGTTATCAGAAGCTGGAAAGAGCTATTACATAGTTTTGGAAACCAATGGCAAACCACAAAGTAAAAAACAAACAAACAAAAGCTCCACAAAACTTGACATGTAAGAAGGCTGCCATCCTCAGTAAAGAATGACTCCAGGTCAACCATGTGGCCTGCTGAGGGGCAGTCAGGGGGTTCAGTACCCTAACTTCTCTCACCACTTTCCCTTGGGTCTTCTGCTAGTGACTCTCTTTGGTCACTGCGAAATCCCAAGGCAAAAGAGATTGTTGAGGAAGCTCAACTCTAATAGGGGTTGTTGAAGGTCACTTTGAGAGTACAAACAGGATAGGGAAGGTAGAAGGGAGATCTGGCCAGACCGAGAATAGCCAACAGCAATGGCTATTGAACTTGGAACACAAGTTCACAGGACTACGTATGTGCTGTACTCAGAGCCAAATATTTTAGTAGCTTGGTTAAGAGTAGCATTTAATTTGCATCAGAATATTTTGGCACTCTTCCATTAGATGAGATCACAGTCAATATCACCACGAGTTTCCAATTTAAGTCAACATAAATGGCAAAATCTAGTTTAACCAATATTCTGCCAAACTGCAGTCCCAACTGGTAATTTTAAATGTCAAATAATTACACAGCATAAATTTGACTTTAAAATAGTGGCCTTGAAGCATACAGGATTCTTAATAACTCACAAGTTTTCAAGAAATATTATAGTGATTGAGAGCAACTTTAGTTTTAGCAGAATGTAATCTCTTTTTTTAAATGATCATACATATATTTCAAACATAGAAATTTTGTTTCAAAAAATGTATTGATTAATCAGAAAACTCTGCTTCTAGGTCATGAAAAGTAACAAAAACTTGACTCTCCCTGCAAAATAAAGCTTACTGCTCATAAATTCATTTTGTACCTTTCTGTTTAGTCTTTAGGGATATATTCTCCTTTCATTATGCTTGATTTAAAATGTGTTTTTCATATTGGTTCCAGAATATCAGTAGCACTTCATTACTCAATAATAAAAAGTTATAAATAAGGTAAAAGACTCGAATCCTTAGAGGATTCAGAAGACAATTAGTGACTACCCCATTTGTGTTTTGAGCTGCCCATTAGCATTGACCCGAAGCAGTACACAGCTATGCCCCTGAAGGCTCACCCGGAGCATGATCTGCCTGAATTTGGAATTCAAGCTATGATTTGAATTCTATATATTTTATTCAAATTTTGAAGAGGCAACCACAGAACACTTGGGCCTTATTCCTTAAACAATGAGTCATTCTGGAATTCCTGTCCCTCTTTCCTGGAGTTGATGAACTTTTATAGACAAAATTTGGCTGCCTTTGATGCCACTGAATCAGCAGAGTACTAGTACTGCAGAGTGTCAGCCTGGTTTGAAAAGATGTCTAAAAGTTTCCATTTCAATATAGAAGTTAAATGTAAATCTCAACTCTTCATCACTCACCAAAGTGAGCAGTCAGCATAGTGATCTGACATGGTAATAAGTAATTTATACACTCCAAATGTTTCAAAAACTATATATACACAAAAGAGAAAATCTAATAATAATGATTAAGATTTCCCCATGGGACACTGTCAAGTGAATGGGTAATAAGACTACACAAATATGTTCACATATGATGTTTACTTGCCATACAAATTTGTGGCAATTTTCAAGTAAAAATGTCTACATAATTCTAAGGTGTTGGTTTTTTGTCTTTGTTCCTTCCACAAATCTATTAATCCACAGTCTCTATACCTGAAGCACACAACAGAGAAAGGCAAGATGCATGAAAAGCTAGGAGAGGAAAGTGACGACTACATCATCGCCTATTTCTTTGGGTCACGTTTTTCAAAATACCCAATAAGGTCATCCACTGTGTTTACCCAAAGAGCCTTCTTTCCCTGCATTTGTACCTTGGAAGGTTAATTCTCCTTTCCCCTGCCAAAACTGGAACTATTTATTAAAACCACAGAAAGAAAATGAAGAAGACAGAATTCTGTCTAGACAAGACTCAAGCCATATCAAGCATGATGTTACATGAACTTCTCCCCTCCTCCATCCTTCCTTAATGCACCATATAGAGAGGGCTCTCATGTTGTAAAGATGTCATATATATTTTCTCTTCACTCAAAGCTTCCTGAATAAAGAGAGATCTATTTGTCTCCATGGTGTTTTCGCCATTAACAGTATCAGAGCTGCAGGAACACAATGGGAGATGTGTTTTCCGTTAACCTCTTGACTCAGAGATGTCCTGATGCTAAACGTTATTGCATTTTGCATTAGCACAGAACAGTGGGAGTTCTGTGACTGATGTAAAAGGGTTGAGAAGGGCCACAGAAGCTCTCATGTGCTCCATACTGTAGTTGGCAGTGGAGCACGAAGCACATAATTTTTGTTTAGAAAGAGCACAAACAGGATCCAAGGAAGGAGGTAGTAAATTTCACACACAGCCCACCCCCATTCTGTTTGCCACTGAGATAATCTTTACCATAGAGTGATTTTCAGTGCTCTAGCATACCCTGTTCATAGGCATTAACAGGTAGAGATTAATTTACTTTTCTTTATTACGCTAATGACCTGCAAACCATGGAAGGAACAAAGGGATTAATATTTACTGTTTTCCTGGGCTAACTTTTCCATTACCTTAATGTTACTTTCAGTGTGAGTAGCTTGGGTGTGGTAATTACCACTGCAAACTGTTCCTTACCATTCTGTTCATGTCCCTTTAGCGGTACAGAGGGAGAATTGGGAATATTCCCTTCCATGTCATAAGAGAGGTGGATATGGAAGCTAAGAAGATTCCAGTCACTGTAATATAGGCTTCCTGAATGACAGTCCCAGAATCACAGAATTTTCCATACTAAAGATACTTCAGAAATTAAGCAGTTCTACAAAAGGATTACACATTTGACAACTGATGTTCAGTAAGTTTAAATGACTTAAATATGTCAGAACCAGGAATTGGTATCTGCACTCATACTCCCAGCTGAATTTTTCTGAGCTATCCAAGGATGATTCTATTCAATGAATGATCACTGCAATGTGAAGCCCCGTAAGATCGTAATCCATGCCACCACGTCCCTATTTCTAAAGAGAAACTTTCATTATGCTGCATGTTAGGATTCTAAATTAGTAAAAGGGACTGATGCATTTTTGAAAAATAAGCTAAGCGACCATAATTAAAGGGGGAATTTACTGTACTTCTCTAAAGATAAGACACTGTCTCCAAATTTTTAATCTTCTGCCTAAGTCCCTGTCCATCTAGAATTTAGAAGCATTTGGTTATGTAGAAATGGCTACCCAAAGTGTGTTCCATGAACCAACAGCATTAGCTTCCTCAAGAGTTGGTTAGAAGTGCAGAATTCAGATCTAGTGAATCAGAATCTGCATTTAAACAAAGTTCCAGAGGGTTCATATTATTGAAGTTTGATAGACATTATTTACAGCTTTCAATATAACTTAGAAATACAGCTACTAAAGAAATGGACAATTAACTCACCAGAGATTGGTATTACACAGAATAGAAAAACAGGTTTTTCACTGGGGTTAGATTATGGAGGGCAAGAGATGGAGGGAAAATGGGTCAGAAGTAGTAGAGAGCCAGGGTGTTACTCGATTTGCAATCATAGTTTGCACCAAGTACCTAGAACATACATACTGGCTGAATGATGAAAAAGCTGGTCTACTAATTTCTCTTTAGATCTTCAAAAAAGCTCAGAGAAGACAAGGAGTCAAAGTCAAGTTCAAGAAGGGTGGTGTTTGCCCTTACAAGAATATCTTTGGAAATGCATACTTAGAACAAGAAAGGGATTTATTGTATTATCATATCGATGTAAGTAAACAAGTTAAAAAAAAAAAAGATTCTGCTATCTGATACCTGTGAAAAAAAAAAGGAGTACAGATGACCTGTCTTAGTGAAAGTTTATAACCTAACAATGCTAATCAGTCAACTTCCTTAAATTCCATCAGCAAACTATTCCTTGATTGACGAATGTCAACATGCCAGCAACACGTTAATGTTTTCAAGCTTATCACTGTGCTAGAAAAGAGCTGGGTTAAATGGTCAGTCTGAAAAATTAAAATTACAATTACATTACTCATAAAGCTATCATAATTTCTTGATGGCATTAAAAATGTAGCATGCCTAAACTTTTATTTCCTTTTCAAGTACTAAGATAAATTCTCAGAAGATACTATGGTTATTTGTATTAATGATGCATCTGGGATTTCTGGGGCTAAAATGACATCAGTTATATGATACTCAGTGAGGTGTCTCTGAGAAAACAGAATACATACTCACCAAGATTAAGGTAAGATGAGGTATAGGAGTGAGTCATTTTGAAGAATACTTTACCCATCCATTAGTGCTGAAATTAGCAATGAGATGTTTCTACAGTGGTCTCCAACATAATTTATTTTCCTTGCAATTCCTCAACTGTTTGTCCTACTATGGGCTACTGGCAGGAAAACACAATGTGACCTAGACACCATACCAATTCTGAAAGCAGATAGGGCATTATTTAAATTCTGGAAAGTGCAACCTTATTACCGAGGTCGTAAAAATTCAGTATTATGAAAGTAACTTTGTCTTCAGAAGCAGGATGCCAAACACCTCTTTACCCTTGGAAGTCTGATTATGTGAATCCATTTAAGCTATGGCCCCGAAATCGAGAGGACCTTTATTGTCTTGGTAACTCGATTAAAAAAAAATCTGTATAAATATATAAACAGTACTAAGTAGGTCCTTATAGATCAAGTGGCTACAGATGTTTAATACACAAACTCTCATCCAACAGACACAGGTAATGACTGTGCTCATAATAAATGTAACTAATGACAACGTGACTAATGACCACCAGCCTGAAGACCAGGCAGGAGCCTTGGAGTCTTGTTCCTACTTCTATTGTAGACTTTCAAGGTATCCTAAACTGACACAGAACCTTTAACTGTGGCTAGTTACCCTTGGCCTATTAGTAATGTAACATGATTAAAGTGTGATTCATCATGAAAATATTTGAACATGCATCAAAATGGTGACACAGGGATCTCATCATTTCTTTTTTGTTAAAAGCTTAGAGAGAGTGCTAGTAATAGAGGCTTCAAAGCCATTCTCTTTTAACATATGTTGTGTACTAAAACACATACACACAAAAAAAGAATGAAATTAGCTCATCCAATCCCTTCTGACTACCAATAAATTCCACTGAAAACTGTCTGAACTTGGAGCAACCCCCTGCTAGCCCAAAGACTCAGTGCTGGTTTGCTGTTTGCATGCTCTCTGTAGATGATCTGAGTTTAGTCTGGGACAGGCAAAATAAATGTCCATCATCCACGACATTGGTCATCACCATGAAATCAATGAGCTTATATGCTGATACAGTCAACCCCACATTACCATTCCAGTCTCTTGGCATTTTTCCATGGGAGGTTTTTGGAGAACATGTAATTAACAAGGATATAAATAGCATTCAAAAACCAGCTTAGCCTAAATCTAAAGTGTGAATTCACAAACATGACTCTTGATCTTGGTAATTCTTAGGATGAAAAGCATATAATTACTTTCAATTTGACAAAATCCAAGAAAGTGCAATGGGATTGCAAAATGGCCCTGATTTTTCAGGGAGTCCCAAGTTCATGCCCTTTGGCATGAAACTTCGTAGTGCTTCCTACAATGCTCTGTACTTCGTCATGTGACTTTCTTTGACCAATAAGATATTAGCAAACATAAGGCAGGCAGAAGCTTGCAAGACACTTAAGTCACTTGACTTGTTCTTGTTCTTACTCCTCTACATTTGCCCATGTGCTAGACTAGTCTGTTGCAGAGTGTGGCATATGGAACAGAACTGAGTTACCCCAGTCACCCTAGGGACCTCATACCACAGCTAACAGCCAGAATGAATGAGACCAGTCAAGATCAGAAAAACTGCCCAGTCTTAATCCCTGACCCACAGATCCATGAGCTGAATATTTGCTTATCAGTGTATATCAGGAAGGTTTGTGTGACTCTGCAGCATTACTGTGACAATGGAAAACTGATACATGGAATCCTTCGAAATCTCACATACTTAGTAAAACAAAATGCAACCCAAATAAAGAAAACATGAAAACATACCATGGGTCTAAATACTAAAATGCCAGTAAAATAACTGTACCCAATCTTACCTGTCATAGGTTTTCCTAGGAAAAAAAGGCCTGAAGGAATCATTATCATTCTTGGCATGTTGCTTTGTGCAAGACCCAAGGAAAGCTAGGAGGCTGTACAGTTATCTCCCTTGATGTAATTCTAAACTATACAACCTACTACCTCAACCTGGGAACATGCAGTCACAATGGCTGGAAAGCTACCATTTTAAGCAATGAAATTGAAGTTAGTCTTATAATTTTCCTTAGCACTGTCACCTATTCGGGCCATTCATGAAACAACATATCAAAGGGTCTGACAGTAGAGAACACAACATAAGAACTTTGGCTTGAGATAACTGTGCTTAAGGGAAGGGAGGAAATACTTGGGTTTGGTCTTCTTAATATCTGTGCACAAAATTTTTGTTAACATTATATAATGGTAGTTTTTCTGATCCATCTAATGCCCTCTGGTATCTGTTCACAGAATACAGACTATTATTGAAACTTAGACCATTGAAAATGTTGCTCTTGTGAAAATGAAAAACTGGAATCTCTAAAGTATCCATCAAAAAGGAAACAACAGCTTAATCCAAAACCATGAGAAGACATAAACCAGGATTCTGAGTAAAGCAGAAATAAACAAATAGAACAGAAGCTATGTTGAATATTGACTCAATAATATTTATCAATCTATTACATAATTCACATATTTAAATGGGTCCTTCCTCCCAGAGTTGACTGTTTCAATGATTTTTCATAGAATATCCCCAACAACTTAACAGCAACGTACAAAAATATGACTATTTTTTCTTTATAAGGAAATGTGGTAAATTTCCATGTCTGTACCTCTTACACTGGGTCTTTCTTTTTATCTTCAGCTCCAGTTAGATGCTGATGTAGCAGACCGTCTCTTAAAAGCCTAAAGCCTTCCAACCTCCATGTGAACTCATGTTTGGTCAGGTTTATAAGTTTCCATGAAGACTTCTTTGTGGTGTGACTATGGCCCCTCTCCTTATCACTTAGCTGGACTCTGGTTTTGCCTGGTAAAGACTGTTCCACATAGAAGCTGGCCCCAGGCATATAGACATAGAGCACATAAAGAATCAAAGAGTGATAATGCTATAATACTGATTATGTTCAAAAGCTAAACCCAAAGGCTGTGAAGCTAGTGATTCTTCATGCTACTCCATTACCTAGAAAAGGACTATTTTTCCAGTTTTTCTAACCCTGGTCTCCCACGCACCTATCATAGGGTGGGGCTGCTTTATTTGAGGAGGCTGGGTCTGTTGGATAATTTTGCCTAGTTTGGAGAAAAGACTGGGAGGTTTGTTTTACCAAAGAAATCCCCATTTACCCTTCAAATCTCAATTGAAAGAATTCTTCCCCCAATTAGATCATAATCCCATACATATATTTCTAATTTAACCCTAACATCATTGCATTATAATATGTCTCTCTCCTTCACTAAATCCTGAGCTATTTGAAGATAGGACTGTGCTACTCACCCTTGCAAATCTGTACCACCAGCATGCCTAGTAGCTGATATGTAATAAAGAAAAAAAAATGTTTACTGAATGAAAAGAAAACTGTACGAAAGAACAGATAAAATGGAAGTATTGATGGACCTAAAGTTAAGGGCTGTGAGGATTTGAACTTCTATGTCAGGTTGCTTATTCTTCTATTTATATTGTAACTAAGTTGCATTTATTATCACAATTTGAGATGGGAAGAAATTAGGGTAGCTAAACTTAACCTGGCAAGTTTGGCCTAAATCTTGGATCTCATTTGGAAATTTGAGGGGTAACAACCTTGAATCCTCTCTCTAGATACTTAGGTATAAGATTAAATATTCATTGTTACATCAGAAGAAAATAGAACTCATTTTCTCTCCTTTGCACTTGAATTTCTTTCATTTTCCTTGCACTGACCAATTGCCTGATCTGTAAACATGATCAGGATATAACCCTCGTGATGAAACACAAGGCAGTGGAGAAGCGGGTATGTGTTAGTAAAATAACTTGCAAAATGCAACAACGCTAGTGTATGAGTCTGAATGTATAGCTTACAAAGCTTCTAAAAATTCAGAAATGAAAAATTTCATCTTTCTCCATGTGTATTCTTCTTTGAAGGGTCAAAGATAAAAAGATGTTGCTCTTAGAATACTAATGGTTTTCAATACTTTGCTCTTTTGGTTGTGTGATTTCCTTGTTTATTTTCACTGATTTTAGCCCATTATCATGTATTAGAGCAATTATAGCTCATTACATAATTAGTGTAAATATTTGTAGGCATGTAATAACAACATGCAATTATGACATGGAATGATGTCATAAAAATTCTTATTGAAAGAGAAAGTGAAAGATAAAATAAGTAGCATTTACAGGAAAACAATAGTGTTATATATATATATATAAATATATATACATATATTTAAGCATAGAGTGTCTGATGCATTCTTTAACTGTTAAAAATATATTCCAAGGGTATTCCAAATATATGTAAACAAACTCGTAGTCTATTGAACATGGAGGTTTTAAGTGCTACCAGCAGCAATTCCCCCAAATGAAATGAGGATAAACCTCAAACAATGTTATAAGTGTCTGAGATTAGGGAAAGGCAAGGACTTCCCATTAATCAACATATTCTGTATTTGATTAGGTATTTGGAAGTTGGACAAATGCTATGATTAAAACATGTGATTCATTAAAATATGTGTCAATATGGCTGACATGCAATTCCACAAAGAGGCTCTTGACCAGATAATCAGTTTTTTGAAGTCAAGAGTCATCTCTTCTTCCTTTAGAAAAGTGCTGAACACATAGTAAGCATCAGAAAGGTTTGCTGAATGAATGAGAGTGAATGAAACTTAGAATTTTTATAGTCAGATAGCTACACAGTAAGAAATCAGTGGCTTTACTGCAACACATACGTTATTAAATATCATGATAGGTGTTAATAAATCTTTGAAGATCTTTAAGGGGTCATTCATATTGACTTCTGTAAAATTTCAGCACTATCACAGGCACAAGAGGCTTTTAAAATCTTAGAGAGGCTAAGCCACAATTTGCTAAGGATAAATATCATAGTCAGCAAACAAGGATCCAGAAGACCTAACAAATATCGGGGAATGATTTGGTAAGCAAATTAAAAAATAAGAAATCATATTAACTTAAAATTCAAAGTTAATTCCCTCCTAAACACACCGGTTTCTTACCTTATAGAGGAAATCACTTATTAATTTTGAAATGCAAAGAAAAAACTCTTTCAAAGTTAAATATCAGTTCTGCAAGACCATCAAGCTTTGGTGATCAGGAGTGAATTACTTTATCCAGCGCAATTCTGAAATTAGAAATATTTTTGCCCCGTTCGAAAAAAAAATCAAATTTAAACTATATCCTGAAGTTCCAGCTTATTAAATGTATTTTGATAGCGATGACTTGAGAATTTAAATAAAATTAGTTTTATAACTATTCTCTTGACACCCCTCGGACCCCATAGCCACTGAAATGTACATTTTAGAATATTTCTGGGCAAACCTGAAATTATTTTACTTTCTGCAGTTTCCTGTAGAATATTTGGTCCACTCTGAGGGAGTCCAAAGAAATACTTAATATCTACAGAACCATTCATTCATGAACATGGAAGAATGGAAAAATACTGAATTTCATCATCATGTAAAATATTTAATATCCTGTTTCTTTTGGCCAGTGTCCAGGGGTTTTGGGCTTTGCACTAGGATATTTTCTAGCCAGGTGAATCAAATAAAAATGTCTTAGGTCTTTTAGAAACTTTGGAAAGGTTGACTGCTCTGTGTAATCATATTTCTTGGGATAATGAGTTAAAGAAACAACATGGCAGTCACCTTCCAGTCATCCTACAAATGTGCTGTCCCTGCCAATGCAGGCAGCTCAGCATCACCTTAGACTGAATGACCCCTTCGGTCCTACGGGGAGCACACTTACCAGCAGGTTAAAGGGATGATGGGTAGAGATGTGATTTTGCCTTTATCAAACATAAGTGTTTATCCAGGGAAGGTACAAGTTTAATTTGCTAGCTGCTTATCCATTCTAAGTTAACCACTTCAAAGAGACATGCAAAACCAACCAAGTGGATTGTTTAATTAGAGGGTGGATAAAGGCCTTGGACAAATAATAATCCATGATACACACCAACAGAGACAGTCTTTCTCTTCTGGATGCAATGTTCCACCACTCCACATTAAAGCATGATTTCTCAGCCAGCTGGAAATTGAGATCCACCCTCCCCAGGGCTGCGCAGGACAAATGCAAAGGAAACGTGCATACCCAGCCAGATCCCGGTGGCATCAGCAGAGTTTGATATTTTGCCCTTTAAACACGTGTGATCTACATCTGGTCTTTCTAATCCCAACATACGCAACTTTGTTTTCTATAATTGGTTGAAGAAAAAGTTCCAGCTATTCTTGATTTGTGGTGGCCCTTAAGAGGAGAGAGCATTTAATGAAATAAAAGTAGCTATTTGTTTTTTAAAACTCTTGCTGACAAGGACTTCATGTTGACCCTTTTTGCTAGGAAAGGCTACACACACAGAAACACACACATACACACACACACACACAAAAAAAAAAAAATTAAGGGAAATCCTGATATTATGTGTGACCAAAAGGGAATGCAAAAGTTTAGGAGTTATCCAAATCTGATCAACTTTTCACCCTGAGTTCTGTTTACAGCCTCTTCAGTTCACATTGCGGGAAAGAGACAAATTTAGCCATATTTTCTTTGATCTGCAGTGAGTTTGGCTTTCCAAGCCTGGTACAATGGTGACATTTAAGAGACAAAGGGATAAAATTATTTTCATTCCAGCCTTTTAAACATGGTGAAAACTTTAAAACAGCTCTGGCCAAATCTGAAGTTGGATCAAAACAGGCTATTTCTTTTCTAAGTTACTCTTCTTACAGTACTGGGTATTTATAAAAGTATAAATAGTTAAGCACGTCCATTACCCTCATCCATCTTGGCCAATAAGGACTGATTTGACCGTATTGGGATCACAATGGATAAGGAAGAACTGCCCTAACGCACAATTCAAACCAGGGTGAAATGGGCTTTGTTTACAGATTTGTAAATAAATCTCTGTCACTTTTCAAAAAAAAGATCCCAATAACTTTGAAAACAATTAGGCTTATAAATAAAAAACCAAAACAAACCCTTGTTTACCCACCTAAGTCACTCACCACTCAACATTGCGGTCTACAGAACCCAGATTCCGGCTGCCTCGTCTGTAAGGCAGTTTCTTAATTTGAGAGCTGAGTAGTTCGAACAGCTAAGGGAACTGAAGGCAAACCGAGAAACTAGTCCCTTAAGAACCTCATCCATTTCTGAAGGAAAGGTCTCCTTCCTCCACATCAGCCCGTCTGTCCATTTCTACCACTCCTGAGGGAAACTAAGGGGGTGAGAGCGAGGGGAGAGGATCTGAAGCGTACTGAGCGCACACAGGCAAAGCCCTCCGTCTGTGAGATCGCCTAACAGACACAGACCTATAGACACAAGCTTGTGTGGACGATCAGCACAAGTTCGGATCTACGGGTTTGTGGCAACAGGCCTCAGTATCTTCTCGCGTGTGGGGGTTTGACATGTCTGAAAACAAAACGTTAAAACCATTAGTCCAACTGAAGAGTCTGCCATTCTGTTGTTTTTTGTTTTGTTTTGTTTTGTTTTTGCTAGAGATGGAGAGACTGGATTCTGCTTTTAAAATGGCAAAAGTTAAGCAGCATCTTGAACATTCTTCCCCACATAACTTCCTTTGTGTTCACTTCCCCCACAGGTATACGTTTTCATTGGACAGTTTAATAATATGGAGGTTTCTTTATTCAATCCTTAACACACAATCTGGAAAAAGTGATAGCGGTATGGTAAATGAGTAAAGAAAATTCTTTAAACTGGGGAGGGGGGAGCGAGGGGGACAGAGAGGAGGGGGGTGAGAGAGAGAGGAGAACCACAGCAAGTTTATTCTTTTAAATAACTATAATTACATGAAAAAGGATGGTAACATTTTCCTTTTCTATTTGTATTTTGGAAAACAACTGGAATAAGCTACCAGTAGGCTCATAAGTATTTTTTGAAAACTATTCTAGACGAGATTTCCAATTATACTATACTGGAAGATTCATTTTCCAAAAATGTTTTTATTTTTGTTTCCATCCTACCCTTACTCCCACCATCATTATTCATCCAACCACCAATACTAAGGAAATCCAGGTACAGCTTATAAAATTTGAACCAGAAAAAAAAAAGTATGATTACTTTCCCCCAAACAGGTCAAAGGTATCAAAATAATCTGTTTCTGTGATGGACTACGAGAGTCCTGGTGGACTGTGGTGAGGCAACAACCCCTGAAGTGGGAGATCTTATACCTTTTGGTCATAAATAATGCTGTAAGCCAATGTTACCTCAACTAAAAAAGAGATTTCATTTGTCAATGTAATATCTTTTCCTTAAAATGAGTGTTCCTCATGTAAGAAGTGAACATGCAATACAACAAACTTACATTATTGCTCCTCTTGCAAATTTTCTTGAAGGTACAGTCTTAAGCATTAGTGCTTCAAGGATATGGACGAGACGTGAAATAGTATCCCTCCCTACATGTTGGCAAAAACAAACACATCTATCCTTTTGCAGGGCCTAAAAAAGTGTTCATTTTTGTAAGCTATGACTATAAATCCTGGCTCTCAAAAAAAAAAAATAACTACTTTGTGTCAACATATGCATGTTCACTTCTTTATCAAGAATCTGGGAGGCTCTCCTAATAACAAGAAAGACATCTAAAATTTGGGACCTATTCAGCACAAACAGCAGGCCCTTTTGTACACAACCTAACAGGTGAAAGCAAGAGAATGGGAAGCCAAGAGTAGGACCAACAAGAATGGAGAAGTTGCCATTCATAGACACTTCACTGTCTGCCTGTATCATGACGAAGCTGCGGCTCCATAACAGGGAACCTTCTGGTGCTACAAAGGTTGCCAAAACCAAATATTTAGTTGCTGCTCTGGGGCTTGATGTTTAGATCCAAAGAAACAATACTATGTGGAAATAAGCAGGATCGTAATCAGTCACCTCAAAATGATCTTTATTAAAAAATTCTCATTTCCTTTCTAAAAGAAAAGATTTTAAAATTAACTCCAAGTCTCTTCTTTGCCTTTGATCTCTCTGACAAAGGCATGGGGCCAGAGGTATTTAAGGATGGGCACTTTGAACACCCCTAAGGATTGCTGGAACGTGTGTGACATAAAAGCTCTTATTAAAATGGAAAGGGATAGGCTCAGATTCCCAAAGTGATGAGAACTAATCGTTAGGATCATGTTGATTAAAAAGACATAAAGCAACATGTGTTAGCAATGGAGGAAGGTCTGTCAAAGTGTTAGTCTAGTATTTTAAGTAGTACCATCTCTATAAATTGCAACCCCAAAGGCCACAGAGGGGAGCTCAATGCTGTGTTTCAACTGGGGGCAACTCTTTGTCTTTATTTACTTTTTTTTTTTTCAGCAAATACAGGACAGACAGCAGTTATTCATTTCAAACAGTTTGAGTGTTAGCTTCCAATCCACAGTTTTAGTTTTTGAAAGTTAAATAGAAACCAGAGGATACCTAGGCTACAGAAAAAGAAAGAAGATCAAACACTGACCTTGTAAAAGAATGGTTTACTTGAGAATAGACATTTTCCCTAAAATATTAGTTGAATCCCTCCTTCAAAAACCCCTTTGTGTTGAGGAGGAAAACGGGGGTTCTATTCAGTGGAAATCTTGCCTTGCTTTTGTAAGATTGTATAGGGCTCTCTTAGCGATAGTAATACTAATAATGAAATTGGAAAATATAGACTGATATCAGCAAACAATGGTGAACACTGGGTAATTTATCCAGCAAATGTATCATTTGTGTTATTATATATATTTTAATGGCACAAAGTCCTTTAATAACACTAAATGGAAACTACCTATACGATGACAGCTGGTTCAAATCTCACTTGGACACTGGACAGGTCTGGGACAGCTCTATAAAATGCCAAGGAGTTTCATGAATCTAGGACTACAGTCTGAACCTCGGGGTTGATATGCCAAGCATGTCAGACTTCTCTTCCAGGAATTCAGACCACGTGATCAACTTTTTAGAGACAATCCTCAAATATTTACATCTTTAAATTCAATACCCCAAGATAGCCACAGAGTTAAAGAAGAGTACCTGGTGATTTCAAATGACTTCTGCCTAAGTCACTGTCCAAAGGAAGTAAGCAGTAACTTTCAAATAATTTTCTGGAGGCCACAGACTGGAGTGTCCTGATTCTCTCCCCACTGACTGGCAATGTTACAAAACTGGTTGCTGTGTTCAAGAAACTCAAGTGTAAAATGCAGTTATTCTTCATCATTAAATGAAATCATTCGTGTGTGCCCCCCAAATCTTGAGGAAATGAAAAGTTTAGGGAAATGATAGGAAAATACCATTACCTGAAAAATGAACTTCTTACGAGTCCTATGGTTTTAAACCTGCTGCTATCTTGTTAGGCCAATATCTGCGCCCATTCACCTAAAAAACAAAATGATTGTCAGTGGATCAGGATTCTGTTTCTTTTGATCATCAATTCCTTTGTAAAGCCAAACTGGACTGAATGACAGAAGAGCAAAAAGGGAACACCAGGCACTGAAATAAAAGTAATTTTGGCAAAGCACTGGGATGCATTATATTTACTTCATTTCCAGAACTACACATGATAGTAAGAGTCTGCAAATAAGTAACTTTCAAATTTATTCTGGAATTTCCCTGGCTGCCGATGGACCTTGAGAATGATTTTACCAGAAAAATAATCAAATCAGAATGGGAAGTCTCGGAATACTTCCAGATTCCAATGTTTTATACCAAACTAAGCATGATTAAGAGATAGACTATCAATAATTAAGAATGGTTACAGCATAATCAAGCTGGGCGATCATTACCTGGCATGACGAAGCATCATCGAGACTCAGTTTAACTTTTTTATTCGGAAATGATTCAGGAGTCATTATTTCTCTTTGTTGACGGGCTGTTAAAAAGAAATGAAATATCTTATTGTGGTAGATTCATGGAGTCTATCCCCCCTTCTACCACAGCAGGATTCCTGGCTTCCATTCCAATGTTCTTTCATCGCCCATGTTTTAGACGCAGGGTTTGCTTGTCCTTCATTGTTCCTTTGCTAATGGAAGGCAAACTCACCGTGCAGCTGCTTGCAAAAGGAAACATATATCTGAGTTTTACCTGGTTGTGAACTTGAACACCAAATCCACAGTAGTGTCAGCAGGAAGACACCTACAGGAAGATTTCTACTTTCCACCCTCCTGTTTTTTGTGAAGATGTACCTCCTGTTCAGAATCTCAGCAGACTTCCTCTGTCCCAAAGGATAGAGTAATTCAACTGGACAACTTTTCAAGGAGAGGCGAGGAAGGGAGGAGAGAGGAGGTGAGGAGGAGAGGGTGGAGGGGAGGAAAGGAAGGAAAGAAAGGGAGAGAGAGAAAAAGAAATGAGAGATTGAGTGAGGAAAAGAAACAAAAGAGATAACAAAGGGGGGAGATGAAAGGAGGCAGGGAGGAGGAAGGGAGGGAGGCAGGGAGGAGGAAGGGAGGGAGAGAGAATATTCAAATCTTTGATTCACCCCAACATCATGGAGCAGGGGATACAGGGAGTTTTTGAGTCTCCTTATGACTTTTCAATAGTCCTGATATCTTTCGCTCTCACCCTCTGTAGCCTTTGGTGGTGGTTTGTTTATTTTCATAGAAAGATCCAATCAAAAGATCCAACAAAAGAGGCACATCCAGCAATTGCGCCCCACCAGTAATTCACCGGTGCCACACGTCACCCCACCTTTATCCACCTGCTATCTCCCTGCCAGGATTGCAGACCCCAGTGCGGGAGCACCTCTCACACACCAGCTAGCTTAGGTAGAATTGATTCTTCTTTACCCAGGAAAAACTGGCCAGTGGGGAGTGGAGAGGGAGGAGACTGGCAGAGCAATCCCACGCTTTTTGTGTTTCTTTCAGGCAAAGGGAAAATTAGAAATGGATGCTTATAATCTTCCTACCACATACTCCCTGTATTAAAAAAATAAATATTTTATGCAAAATGAACAATGAACTTGTGGCTAGGTGGAAAACTGAGCAAAGACAGAAGTAAGGGCATGACAGAGTGAGAGAGATGAAAAGCAAACAAAGGCTGCCCTCAGATTACTGGAGTCGTGGGCCTTATTATCAACTTAAAAACAATCTTAAACCCACAAAATGTTCACTTACAACAGATGGACAGCAGAAATCAGCTATTTAAGAGCCAGAATTTGGAGGCAAATTTTCTTTCGACACACTCGATAACAAAAGAGAAAGAGGGTTACCAGTAACAAGTTGTTTCGAGTGCAGCTGGCTGAGGACCTACTTTCACTTTTGAAAGGAGTTAAGTTTGCTCAAGATGACAATTTTTCTTCCCTTTTCAAAGGCAAACAATGATGCTAGCCCACGGCTTCCTCTCTATCTATACTGTTACAAAAGCCAGGAAGGTTTTGAAAAGAATTACGATCTTAATATCGACGACCCCAATACTGACATGGAAACAGGAGATACAGATTTTTTTACAAAAATCATGTCTGTCATGTTTTTAATGTACATGAACTTCATGCTGCACAAAACCTACCCAGATGACTGTCAGCGTGAACACTTCTATACAAAGATGCATTTTGCTCTTGAGAAAGTATTCGACATTAGATTCGAAAGCTACCAACACAGTGGAGGTCGGAGTGGCTTGGGGAAGAAGTGGGGATGAGTCGTCTGGAGCCTGCGACATAGCAGAAACCTAACACGTCAAAGAGTCTTTAGAATGTTGGCTATGTGGCAATGGGATGCTCCCGTGAGAGAAGTACAAAGGGCCTGGAACCTTCACCATGTTACCAGAAGCAGCACCCAGCGCTCACAAGAACCTGTGTTCAGCCGAAACAAAAAAACCTTTACCTTACAGGCTGCTGATGGGCTCAGAGGAAGCACCTCAACAGCCGCAACTCACGCTGCCCTGCCCCAAGGAGAGGGGTCCCCATATTTGCTGATCCCCGCATCTGCTCCCACAGTGTGCAAATTTTAAAAAGGAACAAAAAGTTTTAATTGATATTGTCTACTTTGTGCCTTCAACTTTTCCCAAAATTGATCTGCTTTTGCTTTCCGGTCCTCTAACCTCCCTAACCTGCTTTCTCTCTCCTCCCTCACAGCTTCCCCTCAGCCCTTCTTTCTCCCTGGCCCTCCTTCTTTATTCTCTCTGTCTCTCTCTCTCTCAGTCTCTGTCTCAATCTCTGTCTCAGTCTCTCTCTCTCTCTCACACACACACACACACACACACACACACACGCTCTCTCTCTCTCCTTGGTCCAATCTGGTGCCTGCATCACAACAACAGAATGACAAGCAACATCTGTTTGTAAAAGAGCCAAAATCAAACCTTAAATTTTTTGGCGAGGTTACTATTCCCCCCTTACTCTAAAAGGGGAGGGCACAAGAAAGAGAAATACTAAAATTTATGTTCAACAGCATCTTCAAGAAGGCAGCAGCCTGGCTCCCCTAGTGCTATTTCAAGGTAAGGCAATTTTAGGTAAAACCACTGCATTATTTATGGTTGTCATCGCCGAAGCAAGCCATGTTACATAAAATCCAACACAGCAGATTACTAAAAGTCTTTTTTTTAAATAACAGCTTTATATTCAGCTTCTAATCAGAATTACAGGGTCGTGTGTGTGTGTGTGTGTGTGTGTGAGTGTGTGTGTGTGTGTTGGGGATGATGAGAGACAGACAGGGAGAAGAACAAGACAGAAAAAGAAAAGGGACACTGGAGAAAGCAGCGCCGCTGTTTACCGTTTGACAGCACACAGGCGCATAAACAGGCGCATTTACACATATGCCACCCAGCAGAGCTGCCCTTCAGAGCAGCCGGGCTGCAGCAGAGAACTGCACAGCTGTGGGCAGCAGAAACAGGCTCTATGTTCCCCCATGGAGATGCGAATTTCTGGAAAGCCACCAAGCCTCCATCCACAAAGTCACAATGCAAAGGATCAGAGTGACCTGGATGGGGGAGGGGCGGGGTGGGAGGGGAGCTGGCAGGGGAGAGAAAGTCCCCTTCACCCTCTGAAACCATTTCCCCCTCTTAGAAGAGGAATCGGGTACTGTTGGAGACTCAACTCCCATTTCACTCTGGGCTTGGAAGAAACCCACACACATTAAGGGAAAAATAAATTCAGACAAGTTGCTAAGGAGACTTGTGTAAACTCCAAGCACAGACATATTTCTTGGCCTTTCCCCCTGTGCTCCATCTTGCATTCTGATCACGCTGCTCTGCGGCAACGTTGCACCAACCTTCTGCATTAATTTTGGCCTTCACTGTGCAGACTGGCAAAGCTCCCTGGTTGTATATATCATCATCTTTCAAATTTAACAAGTTAAAAGGGAGAAAGGAGAGGAAAGAGGAAAAAGAGAGAGAGAGAGGAATGTACGTGTGTGTGTGTGTGTGTGTGTGTGTGTGTGTGTGAGAGAGAGAGAGAGAGAGAGAGAGAGAGAGAGAGAGAGAGAGAGAGAGAGAGAGAGCGACTAGCTGGAAGGAAAGAGTCGAGGAACTTAATTTGGAATTTTCAAAACATAGGTGTTGAACAAAGAATACTTAGACTCTGCACTTTGAGGGCAGTGGAGAAAGGAGCAAGTAAAACATGTAGCCCTGGAAATTTCCCTTTGCCTGTGGATTCTATCCTTTCTCCCAGCCCTTAGCTTTCTCACCCCCACCCCCACTCCACACCTCCCCAGTTAAATCCTATACCCTGTGGAAGAGTCAAGCAGGGCCTGAATGACTGCAGATGCTGAGCAGGGCTTCTCCAGGCTTCTGCAGAAAACAGTGCATTCCACAAACAGGAGCCGTGTTCCCATGCTTCCTGCTCAGGAGGGTCTCCCGGAGAGACTGGCTTTGTGAAACAAAACTGGAACGATTCATAAAATTCTCAACCAAGCCTGTCTAGATTCTAAACCAGCTCAAGTCTGGGAGGGGAGGCTCCACGCCAGCACCCATCGTCTGGAGCAGAGGACTTCTCCCAGAGTGACACATCTTCAGCAGCAGCTGACATATGTCAACATTTGATTTAGGGGGAAATTAACATTTTCTTTCAGGACAGAGATGTTTGTACTGTAGAAGCCAATATTTTCCTTTCTCAGCCTCCTGTCTCAGAATTTCTAAAATCTTCCCCAGGACAGAGAGGGAGTAGATTATAAATACCCGACACCATTGCTCAGGGTGCAGACCAAAGTTGCCTATGTGTGTGCGTTTGTGTTAGTATGCTTGTGTATTTATATGTTTATGTGTGCACGTGTGTGTGCGCATGCGTGCATGTGTGTTGCCGATGGGTATTGTCATGGGCAGATTAGGAAGACACACACCAAGATGGATGGTGAGCATTTCCTCAGTCCCTCCCCAGATTAGAGAAGCTCCCCAGGCCTGCCCCCTGCCGTGATGGAAGAGCTCAGGGAAGGACAACAACCACCTCTGCTGCTATTTGAGTCGCCACGTTCAGGGGTGGCCATGGGACACGGGATTGGGAAGGGGATGGGAACGTCTGTGCATTCAGGGCACAAAACTGGATGTGTCTCTTCATGCTCCTAGAAGGCTATGCAGCTTCAATCTCTTCCCTCCGCCAACCTTTATTTGGTTTTCACACTTCAAAGCTAAAGCAAGCTGTGCTGCCTCAGTGGAAATAAGGCAGCCGGGCAACTCTTCAGCTCGCAAGATGGAGATTTTGCTCCTGCCATTCACAGAGACAGACGTAGCCCTGCAACCAGCCTGGCGTGTCCATCCTTCACAAAGGACTCTAGGAGACCGAGCCTGGAGTTAGGGATGGGGAGCTCGTTGCAGTTCTTTATGACCTTTTTCCTATAAGGCACATCCTCAGATGTGTTGTGCCACTAAGCCATCATGACTCAATCAAAATGAAAAATGAACCTTGAGGGAGAAGAGCAGGGTGGGCCTACCCCAGCAGGCAACTGGGCAATTACCCTGTGACCTGGTTGGCCTGGGGGCAAGGGAGCGACACCTGCATTTTTTCATGTGTCCAGGAAGCTGCATTAGCCCGAACCCCAGGAAATCCTGCCTACTGGCCTGTTGGCCTGTTTGTCCTGTCTGCTGGGAACGAGAGGATGGTCTTAACCCTCGTGTGAAGGCCTGTTTGCTAGGACTCTGCATGATCCGGTACCATCAAAGAGAGGAAGCACTAATTTACAGGATCAATGTAACAACTTGTCCTGCGATGGAAGATTCTTTTCCAAACATGTTCCTTTATAAGCCAGCTTACTGCTTTCTCAAATTCCCCGAAGAACTGAAAACATACCAGATACCTTTCATTACAGCACCTGCCCTCCGTCCACCCCTGCCAATCCTTTGTGGGGAAAAAGAAAGATGTCAGGAAACAAATGATCAGCATCGCTAGGTTTAACTTGGAAAAAAAGACTGCAACAGATGCAGAAAAAGTGAATTCAGATAACTTTCAGATGAAAATACAGTTTTTCACAGCCATTGGAAAATCTATAAGGAAATCTGTTCTCTGAGATGCAGAAAGAAAATAATAACAGTTTACAAATTCAAATATTGTTGACCCATCTCAAAGTATAAAATAATACAATCTCTATTTTTCATATGGGTCTAGGTACACAGTTGTATATAAACATCTTTATATGTTACATATTTATTGACATTACTGCATATTTACTAAACGTTAAAGATTATTACATATTTGTAAATGTGCCTACGATTTGCCATCTCAATCTCTCACTTCTGGCCATGAGGTCAAAGACCACATCTTTTTCCCATTTTGTAAATTGACCTTCCGTTACTCCACCCTGAAATTCAGTCTTGTGCCCCATACACAGGGTAAGGAACAAAATGTTTTGCCTCTCCATCTTTTATGAGCTAATGCTTCAGATTACAAAATGCTTTACACGTCATTCAGTAATTGTCTCCTAACTCCAGTTGGTATTAATTATTCCATATTGTGATGGAGAGCTGACATAGAGAAAAGTTTCATCTTTCCAAAGCTCATATATTATTGTCATTGTAGCATCAAAAGTAAGATTTTCCTCCCTTCCCAAACTGGTGAGAGGATCCTAATTCCAGCTGAAGGAATTTTGAGTTGCCCTTTCTCTCACTCTGCCTTGTCAGTAGGCCATTTTGTATCACCTGTAATCCCAAGATATTAGGAAGCACTGCCACATGTACTAGAGCAGCTGCCATATTGGGTAACCCCAAAGAACCAGCAATCAAACACTTATATTAAAGATTGACATCAGAGGTCAATTAAGAAGTGTGTTCTACATAAACAAGTGGGACTACATCAAACTATTACAAAAAGCTTCTCCACACCAAAAGAAAATGTAACTAAAACAAAAATACACCCCATTGAATGGGAGAAAATATTTGCACACCATTTGACATTTGACAAAGGACTGATATCCAAGATCTACACAGAACTCATACAACTCAACAACAATGAAAAGCAAGTAACTCAATTTAAAAAAGGGCAGAAGAACGAAACAGACATTTCTCCAAAGAAGACACGCAGACTGCATACAGGCATATGAAAAAATGTTCATCATCACTTATCAGGGAAAAGCAAATCAGGACCACAATGATACCCTCTCATACCTGTGAGAATGGCCCATATTAAAAAGACTAGTAACAATAAGTGCTGGTGAAAAGGGAGCCCCCCCCTATACTGGTGGTGACAATGCAGATAGGTCAAGCCTTTATGCTAAGCAGTATGCAAAACAACAAAAGTGGGTCTGCCATATGACCCAGTAACTCCACTCCTAGGCATCTACCTGAAAAATTTAAAAAATGCTATTTTGATAGGAAATTTGCATTCCCATGTTTATTGCAGCACTATTTACTATAACCAAATTATGAAACCACCTAAATGCCCCCAAACAGACAAGTGAATCAAGAAGATGTGGTTTATATACACATAGGATATTACCGAACATTCAAAAAAAGATAAACTCATGGTATTTGAGGCAACATGGATGGAGATGGAAGGGATAATGCTCAGTGAAATAAATCAGAAAGAGAAATACCAGATGGTATCACTAATATTGTAATACAGAGTAATTAAGCTAAGAGTCAGATAAAGATAAGCTTAAAAACTAACCCTTGAAAGCTGACTATAGAACAGAAGCATCCAGGGAGTGGGAGGAAGGGCTAAGAATAAAAAGGGAAGGAAGTACGATGGACTATGAAGGTAGACTGTGGATGACTTGGTGGTGGGTGTACTATGTTAGCAATAACTGAAGGGGATTTCCTAATATTACCTCAATTAAAGATAAACAAATAATAAAAAGATAAAACTTCAGTTTAATGTCTAAAGGGAGAGTTTAATAATTTTCACCACCATGTAAAAATAGTATTCTTTATTAATGTGAATAACCCAGAGTCAATTAGGATATGGGATTCATAAAGAAAACAGGGAGGAAGGAACATTTTTAGGAAACTTACTGCTGCCTGTTTCTCCAATAAATAAATTAAATAGAACACTTTAATGGAAGTCAAAAAAAAAAAAAAAGAGTGTGTTCTAGTTAAGCTTCTCCAACCATGTACTCTTTTACCTTTGGTGCTCAGTGACAGATAACAGGTCACAAGCTCCCAGGTCTTCAAAGTGACCATCCACACCCAGACCAAGGCCCATCGGTCTATTACCTGCGGTCAACATTAGTGCTCACTGACTTTTTATTTGTTTTCAGACAACAGACAGAAGTGATGGGAGGACAAATTCAAGACTTGAAGAAAGGGCATGAAGTTCAAAATATCCTTTGTAAAATGTTTACATATTTGCTATCTATTCTCAGAGCAAGTGTTTGTCAAAGTAAAGTAGAGCTTAAAACTTAGTAGTGTCCCTCAGGGGGTATTCAAGGTGGAGAAGCTGCTATTCACGGGTAGGATTAATATCCACAATATAATTACATCTCTGAATTTTCATTGCACATAAATAATTTATTTCTGATATTTAATATGGACCAGACATCACCTCATGGATGGTTCATAAAAGCAGGATCATATTTCCCATGTCTTTTGGTGAGATATTTTTGGGGTGATAGACAAGAATGGGTGGGGTAAGTGGAAAGTTGAATCTTAAATTCTATCTAAATGATTTGTAAACAGAAATGTCTGGCAAAAGCCAAAGATCTAATCCAACCCCCCTTCTTAAAACATTTTAATTATGCCATGAAGAACTCAAGATGCCACTTTTTTATTTTTATTTTTTAAAATTAAGTCCCTTATGCCAGCTCCGACTGACTGGTAGAGGCTGCCTGGAGTAGAAACTGAGAAATCTGAAATCGTGTCTGATCTCAGTAGGAACGAGTTTTATGAGCACTTGGTAAGTTATTACTGCCACACAGGGAGAAAGTTTAAGATGAAACATATACCACGGATTTGCCATTCCAAACTGAACCTAAATTCCTCTGATATCAGCATTTCTTTGTTTTCCTCTATGTCCCCAATTGTTTCATTCCTAGAAAATACCATTACTGTATCATCTCTAGACATTCTAGCTAATAAAGCAAGAGTTTAGGTTACTTTTATTTCGCATGAAATGTCTCAAAATTTTATTCACACCGTCTTTAGAGTACACAATAAGTTACTGGAGCAAGGTAGAAAATAATAGCAGAACACTTCCCATTTCCAGCTCCAAAATCACTGAGATGCAAAACCACTGACAGTCAAGTCTCTGTTGAAGTCAAGAACATCACAAAAAAGCAATTTCTGTGCAGCCAAGGACACCAAATCTACTCATCCTAACCTATTTCCTCTTAGAATCTAGGTGAGACAACATATTCTATTATGAAGACTCTTTGGGCAATGCAACTGAACCAGATGGCATTACCATTTCTCCTGGGAAGTCTGGTAGGTTCCTGGTGCTAAATGAAGAGCAGGGGCAACGAGAAGATGCCATGATGGACGCTTTCAATCCACGTCACTGAATTTGACAGATTCCCTCCTGCAAGGAGGTGAGACAGCTAGGGCTGAACAGAATCTAAAATCAGTAGACTTGCCCTTTATTCAGGATATTCAACCCCAAACAGAGTTTGCCAGAACACCTTAGGCCCTGAGGAAGCTGCATCCTTGTAAACTCAGTCTCACTGTAAATCTACAGCTTTGCTAATGGCCCTCTGCTCCCACAAGAAGATAAAGCTTCAGTCCATGGTTCAAGTAATTAAAGTCTGAGTTCCTTTACAGAAACAGACCATGGGGGGCCATACCAGAGAAGATCTCACTCCTATTGTTCCAGTTTTCTCTGCTGAACTCCTCATTATGGGCTGTGAAATCCACCCTCCTGAGAGATGGGGTGGAAATCTCCCTAGAGCAATTAGGTATTGATCCCAACTGTGGAGAAACCAACTTTATTTTCACATTTCTGAGATATGGCGGGTGGAGGACAATTTCTTAGCCTGGGCTCTAAGAACCTCAGCCTAACAGCTGTAAAGATGGAATCTTCCAAGCACCGAAGGAAGGCTGTCAACCCTTTGTTGACTGAGCTAAACCAGGAGGGCTCCCCGGCCCTCCTGAAGTCAGCCCATGACCTAGTCCACGCCTCCATCCACACAGAGAGCCGCAGATGCGGTCTCCAGCTCCCCCCCACCTCCAATCCATTTGGCAAATGGACACAAAGGGTCAGGGCCACCAGATGTTTTTCAGTGACCTGTGTGCACTCAGCGAGGGATCAAGATCAAGTCACTGATGAGTTTTCCTTGTGGACCTGGAGCCCCGACAGAAGCGGTGATCACAGGAATCAGGAGCCTCCACCTTGGAGATGGGAATTTTCAAGGAGACTTAGAGGCTTGACCTCCAAAGGGGAAGCCTGGCTGGAGCTCAGAAATAAAATACAATAAAAACTTTGTCTGGAACAGGTTTACATAGGATCCCCTGGGCAATGAAAAATTACAAGAAATTCCATCCGAGAGTTCAGCTGAGCATCCTAACCTTGGTTTCTGCACATCTGTAAGTCCTATTAGTGCTTATGAGACTGACTTGCCTGTGGATTGATTTGGAACTGCAGTTATGCCGAAGGAGCTGTGAAGATATGAGAGCTAACATATGGCATCCCCCACCCTCTGCATGGAACTTTCTTTGCAGGAGATTATAATAAGTGGAGCACAAGCTCCAAAGTAAGCCCCATCCTAAACGCTCACCGCCACCCCTGTGCAGGAGTGTAAGCAGGTGTCCCCCTAGCCACTGCTCAGTTTCCATGAGACTGTGGGTAGAGACGGTTGGCATGTGGCTGCTGGAACCCAGAGCTGGATTTTCTTCTTAGCATGCTCACAGTGCCCCTAGACTCATGGCAGACAAAGGCATCGCCAAATCCTCACTAAGCTCACATAAAAGTCCAGAGAAAGAGAAACACTCCCTCTCTAACTGCCTTTCTCCCAACATATGGCCTCCCAGCCTCACGCATTCTACTGCGGTGAAATTCCTTCTTATATATCTTAGCCAAGGATTCCAAAATGGCTCCGGTTCCACCGTGCCTGTTCTGCTTTCCCGTTAGAGATCTGCCTTTACCAGAGTCCCACTTCCCTGCACACATACCTCACAAATGGGCTGTGCCAGATGGGCTCTTAATCACAGTAATCAGCTGGGAAATTAAATGTTAGAAAACCCAGCTCGTCTCTGAATTTTCTCACTTGAGACCAGGACCTGAGCTGTCACCAGGTCCTGCAGGGGACCCAGGCTGCCTTTAAAGAGGGGGCCGTGCAACAGACCCAGAGCGGCCTTGCGTTTCATGGACACTTGTGTTTCTTCCTCAGAAAATGACTGCAGTTCAATTCAGTTCTGTTTTGATTCTCATGGCTGCTATTAATAGCACCTATTTACAGAACACACACCTCCAAGGAGCTCAAAACATTTACAGGAATTAAGCAAGTCTTGAAACAGCTCTGCAGGTAGGCAGGGTCTGGGTAGCACTTTCTCAGAGTGAATTTCTTCACCAGGACATGTAGACAGAGTCCCGTAGCCCTCTCACTTCCAGGGTTCTGCTAAGGCTATAAAATGAAGTATTATTGATACTATATTCACTAGATTATCATTCTAATATCCCGCCCAGTACACACAAATATGATGCCAGTGTGCAAATATCATGTCTTCTTTCTGTGAGTCACCCCACAAGTGTGTACTACAGGATTTCTCTAGTAAAGCATTGGTACATGGATTGATTGGTTTGCAATAAACCTGTACCTCTTGCCAGAGCAACTTTCTCCCTCTCTGCTCAGAGATTCCTTGATTTTGCTCAAATGTCACCTCCCCAGAGGACCCTGGGGTTCTATCAGCAACTGGTGACCCTGTAGTACCCACCTCATCTGGAGCTTACCCCATTCTATTGAAATTATCAAAAGGCATAATAATGAAAACAAAGTAATTTTAAGGTCTTTGATGCAGACAGGCCTCTGTTTCAACCCTAGTTCTGGCATTGTGAGACACTGGGCTATGGAATGAACTTTCCTCTATCTCCTCTAGAAAGGAAGGATGACAATTACTTTAGAATCTATCATGGCACAAATTGGTGTAGGAGAAAACAATTTCATATTTGTCACCCTGGGAATGGTCAAATCATAACTGGTATGTTGGGAGAGATTCTATAGATTAGAATCTACAGATTACATGTATCTATAGACTAGACATTTACAAAGAGCTGACAAAGAAACACTACTAAGACATATTAAGTGTGAAAAACAAGCTTCAGAGAATATGTATGATTTTGTGAATTCATTCTATGAATGAAACATTCCCAAATTATGCTGTTACTAGGTCAAACTTCCTAGAGGTAAGGGATGAGATAAGTAAGATAAGCTATAGGAAGCATGCATGAATAAAATGCTCAGGAGGTGGCAGCTACTACCGTTGCTATGGTATGGGTTAGTTGGAGGTGGAGCTGTGTTTTAATCTTTGTATTTCTAGCTCCTGGCACAGTCCCTGGGTCATCACAGGGGCTGATTAATTGAGTGCCGGAAAAAGACTCAATGATTGAAGCAATCAGGAATTGTTGAGTCAGGAAACAAGAGCACTAATGTGAATCAAAAGGTCTTACGTATTGTTTGGGATGGTTTTTAATGTGGAGAGGCAGCATGGCCCTTTGGGAAGAACTGGGGCTGAGAGTCAGGAGGCCAGGATTCCAGATTTGTGTTTCGTAAAGTATGGTCTCAGGACCACCAGCTGCCAAATTATCCAGCAGGCTTATTAATCATACAGATTCCAGGCTCACCCCTTGATTGGAACCAGACTCTCTGGGATTGTAATTCAGGATTCTGTGTTGTAACAATCTCCTTTTTATCTGCGGATTAAATTTGAGAATCACCATTTTATAGATCCTATTCTGTCTTCCTGTTTAACTTTGGGCAAGTTACTAACCTTTTCTAGAATTCAGTTCCTTCCTACAGGATAGGGGTTGGATCCCCAATGCTCCTTTAAGCTGTAAAAGTCTCTGCCTATGACTAATCCAACTCCCTGCCTTTAGGTACTCCTTCATATGAGCCATATAAGATAGACTATTGACTTGATTTGGGTCCCTGGACAGTCATCTGAATATTTTTCAAATTCAGAAGAAGTTTCTTGTTATTGCTTTTGCTCCTTATGTTCTTTAGCAACTAAAACCAACTAGTGAGGACATTCTTGAGCATTGGTTCTCAATGATTAAAATACCTAAATTTTACATTTTAATAGATTTGTTGTAATTTGAATAATATATTAAAATCATTCATTATTGGAAGAAACAGCATAACACACACACGCGCACACACACACACACACACATTCCCCATACATGAAAGGACAGGTGGTATAAAGACCTTGAAACAGATAACGTAATGTTAGTCCAAGGTTACTGAAGAAGACCAATGAAATATCTTCTTCTGATTATGGGGATGATGGAATAAGAAGAATGTATCCAGTTCAGTCATTTTCATGGAAATTAAAGGCCAAGAGCATAGATGGCTGAGATGAAGAGGGAGTTTCCAGCATGGTCTACCTATAGCAGGTCAAGACAACCTCCAACATATCCCAAAGGTTTATAAGAGGTTAAACCCAAAACCAAGTCAAGTCTTTATCCTTCAGAGAGTTTCTCAGCATCTCAACAAAATGACTCTAAGTCTGAGGAAGAATGTACTGAAAGAGATTTCTCCATAATACAAGGTCTTTGAAGTCAGTGCATCTGTACTTGTTTTCTCCACCTTATTTATCAAGATTATTGTCTTGAGTGTCTTCCTCAGTCACAGAGCCCTGATATACTTTCCTATAAAATGGAAATAATAATGAGATCTATTTCTCAAGGTTGTTGGGGAAATTGAATGAAAAAATGTTATGAAACTGCCTAGCTTTGTACCTAAGGCAGACCAAGCATCCCCTCCCTACTTCAAAGAAAACACTTCTTCCAGTGACTGTACAGCAAATAATTGTCCTTTGAGTACTATCTCATCTTCCTCATGTGGCCCTGATAGAGTGGAGATTTAGGACTATTCAAGTAGGTCATGCTTCTGGAAATTCTCACATTGTTTTAATTCTCAAGTTTCTATGTTACTCAACCCTGTTCCATATTCCCTTTAGTGACTAAACCCAAGTCACAGATATAAATGAGTTCTTTTGTCAAACAGTGGAGCTGAAGACTCTTTGAGAGGCAATTTGAAATGTGTCTTACAAAACCACCACCAAGGTTGTTGATGTTCTCACAGGGTCAATGATTTGGGGTTGACGAAATCCCACGGGCTGAGGACATTGTTCAGCACGTAGTTAAGTGCACAAAAGAAACAAAAGACCCAATGCTTCTAATCATTGTAAAAGTGGGATCCCACTTACAAAAATTATTTGAAAGTTGACTATATGGATGGTTGAGATGAAAGTGGAAAACTAAACTGGAAAACTCATTGGAAATCTTAGTCCATAGTTAAACAAGACCCTGGAAATAAGGTAGCCTCTAGTAGCCCAGATTGCTGGAGTTGGGCATTTCTTGTATTTATCTTAAGCTCACATTCTTTCACCTCAACAATTTCAAGCTCACTCTTGGAAAAATTTCTCAAGGAGAAAGTTGAAACTGCTGAACTTAAAGCCACTGTCTTTGGAACTGTTAGGACTTAGAGCAGGAGACTGACTGAGAAACCTTAGAGACATGGTCTGTCTCTTTTTAGTTTTTATTGAAGTCACATTGGTTTACATCACTGTTTGTATTCCAGAAGTGCAGGCTCCCCACTGCAGGTGTTGTTACCATAGCACCCACCTCCAAAGCACCCAAATCCACCACTATAGTCCATTGTGCTCCTTCCCCACTTTGTCCTCACCTCCCTCTCCTCTGGACATCTCAGTTCTAAGGTCAGCTTTCTTTTTTTCTCTTTTTTTGTTTGTAAAGATTTATTTATCTATGCATACAAGCTGGGGTACAGGCCAGAGGCATGGGGCTGCGAGAGGGTTCACCAGAGAAAGAGCGGGGACCAGAACAGGCAGATCAACGGAAATACCCTAAGGTCAGCATTCAAGGGTTAGTTTCTTAGTTCGGCTTTATCTGACCCTTTGTTTGGTTTCTCTATATTCTACATATAAATGACACCATCTTGTTTTCGTCTTTCTCCTGCTGACTTATTTTGCTTAGCATAATCCCTTCTTTTTTTATTTTAAATACACTGCTGAGAGGAGCATGGGGCAAGACAGTAGAGGTCTGCTGTGCCATGTGGGAAGCTCCCTGGCCTGGTGAACCCTGCTGCAGTGGTTGCCAATAGCTTGATAGCACAGAGACTTTAACCCCTGTGCCACCAGAGAGGCCCTGTAATCCCTTCTTGCTCATTCCTGGTCTTTCTCCTGGTCCCCATCTCATCCCTTCCACTCTCCCACTCTCATATCTGCCTAGTTCATACTCCCTTTCATTGTCAGGTTTGAGTGTGACATTGTGTCTTGGACTTCACCTTTCTAGAAACAATTCTCACCCCTTTCTTGCTCACTGCCATGTTCCCATCCCTGGCATAGAGCTGAGCAGACGGTAGCACAGGAAAACAAACAAACAAACAAACAAAAAAATGTGGTTTGTTTTTTCTTTGTTAAATCTACTATACCCCACTATTTCTTACTGCGAGATATACATTATGCGATATATTTAATGCATTTGTTTATTCACTACCTTAAGCTACGGGAGTCCCAAGAGGGAGATAATGTCTTCCTCCCCTGCATCCTCTCACAAACAGACACTTCAACTGTGGTTGGTGATTCATCAAGTATAGCTGCCTGACTCAGAACTGGCATGATAGTAGAACACACTCTGGACCTTCCAAGGGAGCAGGGACCAAGTCTCACTCATGCTAGCAGATAATTCAGTGCCTGACACATCAAAGACACTAAACAAATATTGACAGAGGAAGGCAGAGAGGCAGTGTGAATGAATGATACTCAAAAGAAAAAATTTCCAAACGTTTCAGTGACGCCGAACATAGAGCAAAATAAACTAATATGCTTTTTTATTCATTCCAGCCTACATTCATTCAACAATATTTATCAAATTCCTAGTTAGTGCCAACTATTGTACTTGGCACCAGTGACTGGCAGATGCATTATATTCGAGTGGAAAAACAGGTTTGTGTGGAATGTCCACTCTAGTGGGGAAGATGGAGAATGCACAAGTAGTTGCATGTGAGCTGGTGTTGCCGATGTGGCAGGAGAGAGCAGAACTCCACCTGTCAAAGCGGAGAGGAGATGCAAAGGAGAGAAGAGGAAAGGAAGGAGGAGACTGAAGAATCTTCAACAAAATTCATGTGCCCCTGTAGCAAGGAACTCATTGTAAAGACCGATGTACTCAGGACATTAGCCACTCTTTGAACTGATGGCAAACGCTGGTACAACAAACAGGTCGCTTTTATACTCAGTGGTATTGACATGCATCCAGCTAAAAAACCCAACATTCCCATTTGACTGGCTCATTTGACAGACTCAGATGCTTGAGCTCAAGTGCAGGCTGACCTCTTTGACCTTGGCACCAACATATGAACTAGTCAGTATTTTTTAACAAGCACTGGAAAGTGGTAGGTTTTTGTTTGGCTTGGTTTTCACAGATATCTTTTGTCTTGCACCTGGAATTCAATATAATATTTTGTGCCAGGCATTCAAACTCAAGAGAAAAGAATGGCTGGGATAAAGGCTGAGGAAGAAAGGCATTTGAGAAATTATCAAGATAGTTATACAGACACTCAAATGCTAAATGAAGCTGCTTGAAAAACGGAGACAGAAGGGAGTTACAATATTGACTTAGAATAAATCAAGCTCAAGTATAATTAGTTTGAACATCAAGGTGGGTAAAAGGGAAACCAAGGTGCCCCAGTATTTGACCACACACAACTCTTTGATTGGGCACCTGTTGTGCCCAACACCAGAAGTGAAGTCATAGACCCTGAACTCCACTTCCGTTAAATGGGATCTTTGCTCCTTGTTAGTAAAAAGATGGGAGAGAATTGCACTCACATACATGGATCTACAAATGTACAAATGAATGTCTGCCTGTGTTGGTCTCCATAGAAAAGGAGAACAAGGAGGAAAAAAATAAATCTTCAAATAAAATATTCCTTATCAACAGGCATGTCTTTTTATTCAGTTTCCTAGAATTTTCTCTCAAGTCCAAAGGAGTTGCATGTAGAAATGTGGAGGCAGGCAGTCAAGGGTTTCAAACCCAGTCCCACACTTAGGTAGCAGCTCTGGATGATTTCCTTCATTTCCTCTTAAGCAATTTTTCTCATCTACATCATATTGCACAGGAGAGGAAATAAAACTACCCACCACCAATAGATGCCCAATAAATATTACTTTTCTTTATTCCTTGATAGAAATACAGGGTAAGGGCCAAAGCTGTGTTTGTTGCCTTGTGTGTTTTAGCAAGACACGGAGGACTAAAGTCAAGCACAATTGATAATGCACAAAACACAGGTGAGACAGGGTACTGAGTGACCAAAGTGAACAGTGGCCTTTGAGCAGCAAGAAACGAAACACGAAAGACACTATTCTTTTGGGAGATTGTTTCTTTCTCTTTTGCACTTGAGACTTATCTCTGTGGTTCTCCCACAAGACCATTGCATCTGCAAACTAGTGCCCCAAGCTCAATCACGCTTTATGAAAAAGCTGGATGCTGTACAGAGCTATCCAGCCACACAGCAAGTTCCCTCACTTTTTCTCAAGTCAGTCCTCCCTCCATGACCAAAGGCTGCAGAGGCTTCTTAAAGCACATACCGCCACTGCCCTTATTTGCTCTCAACCCTGAGTCAAGCAAGCCCATATCATTCTAATTTTGCTTGGTATTTCTCGTATAAGGTAAGATCGAGAGAGAGGGAAATGGGTGCACATTCCCTGCACAGTTGTGGGCTCCTAAAGAAGCTTTCTGTCTGAAAGGGTGTAACTGCAAAACTCAACTGCTAACAAACTAAATAGCAACTCACGTACACTCACAAAGTTTCACTCAAAAGCCTTTCATCCACATTCTCTAAAATTCCTATTTGTCAAAAAAAAAATCAGATATAGAAGGCACTTTTTGTAATGTCTTATCAGTCAGCTGAACTTCAGAAATATTAGGTTATAAAAACATTACATGAACTACTACAGCTCCCTTATCAATATAACATAAATATAATACAAATAATGGTATTTATATCATAATAAAATATACTATAAATCCACCCATCCAACATATTGAGTATGTTCTGTGGATTAGACAATATACTAGATCAAGAGAATTGCATATGTGGAAGGAATTTTCACATTCCCTTGAATGGTACTTATCAACATAGTAATATGTAGTTGTTGCGACACCTACCACCATTGCTACTGTTTATTGAATACTTTTCAAATGTTTTTTAGTATATCACATTTTATTATCATGATATTTTTGTAAACATTGCATTTCTGCTCTTAGTTCATTCTCTCTTCAAAGATTTTTGGGTCAATCTCCCAAAACTGTCATCTCTAGCCTGAAAAACAGGGACTCCCCATGTAAGATGATTTTATACCCACTGTACAACTATTGATTTGGTAGCGTTGCCCTCACATGCCAAGTAGAAAAAGCAGCATATAGTCCCAGGATGATGGATGCCTCAAATAAAGCCATCCTTTTTCATAGTTTCCAGGGTAATTCATGTTTGCAGTGGTATTCAGAGAAAAAGAATGAGGAACAGGGATAGATAAGAGAATGACTAGCAAAATAACTACTGTTCTCAAGCATATGTCCCTTATTTTTTGATTAAATTAGGGTTTTCTTTTCCATTCACTTAACAAGTATCTACTAGTACTTACTAGGTGTTGGGAAAAGATTCAGGTTATTTTAAGTAAAGATAAGAAAAAAATGTCCCTAGCTAATATATATATATATATATATATATATATATATAACCTATATAATATAATATAATAATAATTATATATTATAATTATATATTATTAATATGTATATATTTATATTAATAATATATATTATATATCTTTTGAAGAATTAGAAAATGACCACGACATGACTTTTTTATTTTAAAAGAATTTCTGTTCATGTTACTCGTGCCCATAATAGGTGTGCTAAAAGATGGGAACGTGGCACCTCTTAAGAGTGGCAAGTAAATCATGTTGCCACTTCTGAAGGCTCTGAAATGGCAACTAATGACTCAGGAGGAGACAAAGGCAGGAGTAAATTCAGAAATGCAAACAGGAGGAGACATGGCATTGGGTATCATCCCACATGCTCCAGACATGAGTTCCTCGCAACTCCTACCACTACTAGCTACTGTTCTTTGAATTCTTTTTAAATGCCACGTACCTTCAAAGATTTATAAATAATCTCATTTCATTCCCACAAAGGCAAAACACAGCAGGTGGTATTTTTCTCATTTTATGCATTGCCAGAGTCTTGGAGCAGGGGGAAGTGACATCTCTAAGCTTACATGGTCAGATAATGTAGAGCCAAGATCTATGCCAAGGTCGGGGGCTATGTGACTTCAAGACTTGTCCTATGTTGCTAACATCCAGTCAAATTCACTCTAAAATTCAACGTGGGGAAATCTGCTTCAAAGGGAATAGCAATGCTTCTGAAAACTCCCTCTATCTCCAATGCTTTTTGGATGAAAATTCTAGATGCTCTCTCTATAAAGAGGCATATATTTTCACAATTGTGTGTTTGGGGGCTATGTGTGTGTGCACTTTGGGGGCAGGGTGATTTCCAGACTCCTAACTACTAAGACTAAGGACCAGCAGCTTGAAAATTGCAGGACCTGACAGGTATGTAGTAGACAGAAATGTCTTGGTCAAACCAACCAGACTGATGCAAATTGGATAATATAAACAATTTTTTACAAGCATAGAATTCATCCTTAACAGGGGCTAGTTATGACAGAGACCCTAAATTCTAAAGATATTCACAAAGGACGCAGGTTATAACCTAATCCTTTGAATGGGAGTGAATCAGCAACAGTCATAGTGAGTAGGTAAGAATGTGGCTACAACAAATGTCAACTTTATGGTTGGGCTATGCCCCTTGGTCATGACCTTGAAGCTCAAGGAATTGGCTCAAACAGTTCTGAACTGAGTGGGCATGTCACAGACAGCCCACAGCCCAGCAGGACACTGCTCTCCACCTCTGCCATCATGACACCACCATCTGCAGCAACTGAGCTGAGATTTCTCAAGACCAAATTTATCACACCCGAGATCCCATTCTTACATAAGAATCACCTGTCGCTGGTACATAAATTTCAGCACCTAGCTGAGCCAAGGGTAATGAAGATTTAAAAGGAAGGGGCCTGAATAAATATCAAGCAGATTTCCTCTCTGTGGGGCTGAGTTTTGAAAAATCTTCATGCCCTTATATGCCCCTCAAAGGAGAAGACTCATTTTTCTACTTTCAGTCTGCACCTACTGAGGCGGAGGGAAGATGCTCTAAGAGCCGCAGGCAATTTGTCTTCTTGGAGGTTCAAGCTATGACCCTGGATTGCTCCAGCTTATGCCTATCCTCACCAGTCTCAGTTGTTCTCATCACCAGCTAAATTAACCATAAACCAATGTATTCACTCACAGGGCTGAAGCCTGAGAGACATCTGAACAAGCCTGGGGCAGTGCATCACTGTATCAAAAACTGCAGGCCTAAGAAGAACTGTAGGAATGGCCGTTATACTTGTACATGTATTTATAGAGCATTTAAAGATTCCTTTAGCTTGTGCTTGCCTTGGCAGCACATATACTAAAATTGGAGTGATACAGAGGAGATCAGCACGGCTCCAGCAAAAGGATGACATGCAAATTCATGAAGCATTCCGTATTTAAAAAAAAAAAATGATTCCTTTAGCTTGAAACCTTGGGGTGGAGGTTCAAGTATGTTGTTTGGGAGCAAAGAAAGTACCATTTGTAAGTGATAGAAGGAAGTAGTTGTCTAAGGAGTAATGAGCTGGAATAACAATGGACAGGAAAGCAAGACACAGGGAGGTTTCTAAACTCAAAAGAAGCCAAGAAAATTACCTACAGCTTTGTTTGGTGAAATTTGGAAAATTAAATTAAAACTAGCTAACATCTGGGAAGGGTTGAGTCAGTAACCTTGGGCAAATTGTTCCCTCCTCTGAGTTCCCCTTTGTACAATGTAGGAATAGAATGAAGGCTTCTCCTGCACTTGCAGGCCATGAAGGAAGGTAGAAGAAAAGGCCTTTAAAGCCAACATAATTACTCCTCTGTCCAGGGAAATATAAATAACAATAACTCCAACAGCCTTCAGTTCTGCTTTTGAATGAGTTCTTTGCTTCTGTTTGAGAGGTAAAGTAGTTCATTCCTTGGGGAAAATGCAAGTGGAATGGTAGACCATGCCCTCTTGCCTCTGGCTTCATTATGTGATTTTCAATTATTATTAATACAAAGAATACTTAATGTAAGTTAACAAGATCTTACTGAGTAGTCACCATACAACCAAAGCTGCAGCAGGTCCTCTGGGGTAGATAAAGAAAAAGTGCCTAACAAATTGTTTAGGAGCCTCAAGTATCTCAACATTTTCTGAGGTTTACATGTCCATTTTAAAAGCCAAACAGAAAATAATGTTATAGCTTGAATGTCTATTTTTTTGTAGTACCCATAGTTCTCCTGCCACTGTATCACCAGTGAACTGAACCATCACCATAATCCCTTGTGTTCATCCCTCCCTTGTTATATCCTCCCCTGCCATCCCCACCTTTACTATATGCTTCAGTTCTATGGTCAGCTTGCTAATTTTGACTTTTTCTTAACCTTTTGTTTGGTGAAACCATATGGTATTGGTCTTTGTCCTTCTGACTAATTTTGGATAGCATAATCCCATCCAGCTCCATCCATGTTGCCACAAATGGCATGAGTTTTTTCTTCTTTGAACGCTGAATAACATTCCATTGTGTAAATATACTACAACTTTTTGATCCATTCGTCTATTTGGGGGCATTTGGGTTGTTTCCATATCTTGGCTACTGTTGAAAGTCTATTTTTTAAAAAATTATTACTTCTCTCTGATTGATCTAAGCAACTGAATTTGAAAAACATTTTTAAGCTCTTACTAAATATATACAACTCACATGGTATTTACCTGGTTATGCCTACAAGAAGCCCTACTCTGGCATTTATAGACCTTACATCGTATTCTGTTTGGATGCCTCTAGATAAAACACAAATAAAAGTCAATTGAATCTGAACTTTCAAGAAATGCATACTTGTTCATTTTGAAGTTCTACTCAAATGTAATCTCTACACGATCTGAAGAAAACTAAATGAATCCTTGTTTGGAAGCTGCTCTACTTCCTGACTGTGAACTCTGACTAATATTTTTACACAGCAATTGAACACTGTTGCTGCTGCTCAAGTTAATTCCAAGCAATGGAATATTAATCTTTGTTTTATATTTACTTTTAAGATACTACGTAGATGGTCAGTTATATGATCTCCCCCCATACTATTTTGCTCTCCTTAACAGTTTTCTAAGACAAGTCACTAATCAACTTATTGTAAGTGATAATCCTTTCAAAAATATGCTTTTGATGCAAAACAGAACATTTGAGGAAGCAATGGGGTTTCAAACGAAGTCTTTCCAATGCAAATTATCTTCAGCACAGCCTGAAAGTACCGGTCCTAGTTGTTCTGTTGGCTTGTGTGTGCTTTCATTTATATGTATGTAAACACAGGGTATAACCCTTATTGGAATTTGCCAGTCAAGTCTTTCTAAGCAAAAACTGAAGTGTGTGGGGCAGCCCAATGAACTATGATGGTGGGTGTGGTGTGATAATATACAATTGTAGGGGTGTTAACCTAGATTCCTAAAACACATACAGTGTTTTAAATCAACATTACCTCAATAAACATAAAATGGAAAAGATGAAAATATGCAATTCTCATTCATATGAAATACTATGCTGGGTTACCATGCTTTTCTTTGAACAACCAAAGCACTATTTTTGGATCTTAGGTATAGAGTTGACTGAGGAGGTTCTTTGGACATGGCACTGGCCACGGGAAAGTCCCAGACAAAAGGAGAGGTTGGCCATCTTACAGATAATATATTGTTTATAGTTATAGTTGGGGACACAAGTACAGGGAAGCAAAATGCTTTGTCCAGTTGACCCCATCACTAGAACCCGATGTGGGACTCGCTCAGTCTTCTGTATTCCAAGAACACATTTACATGCAGGCAGATCCCCTTGTGCTCTATACCTTACTCTCACCTGAAACCGTAAGAAAACCCTTGTCATCCTTTGTCTTTTCTGGATGCTCCCATTCCAAAAGTGTTGGGTCAAAATGCCATAGTCATGAGTGTTTGGGACCCTTGGCTGTTACCCCCATGTTATTCAGGAGGAACAACATTGCTACTTTGTGTTTGAACAATAAAATAACAAAGGGACTGAGGAATATTATTGTCACAGCTCTTAAAAGCAAAAGAAAACTTCTGTCTACCCTACCAACTACCTCTAAGAATGCTGCCTTGGGTATTAACTTGACCATATACATAAATTTTTGGATGAAATCAACTTTAATGAACCTCAGAAGTGACCAAGTGGCCACCCTGCACCACGACATGGCAATAGCTCCCTAGCAATTACTGAGTACTTACTTAGTGTCTGGCCGTGAGCTTCTGGCCATGAGCTTGGAACTTTACGTGAAGGAGGTCAATTCAGTTTCATGGTAATTTCATAAAAATAGCAACTAATGTTCCCATTTTACAGATAGGAAAAGCAAGGGTGAGAAAGGTCATGCAACTCAATGAATGTCACATAGTTGATAAATGTTGAGGTTGGACTTCAACCCAGGCTGCCTGACCCCGGCAGCACCAGTGTTTCCAGCTGTCCATTATATCACTTGTAATAAAAGTAGCTCAGCAGCATAATTCCCAAAGTCCACTTAGTTCTCTGTTGGGGTAGATCTAAAACAGGCTAGAACACACATTCTTGAGATGCACAGCTCTGTTGGTCCACCTGTTTAGCTCAGAAGGCATGAGACTTTTTGGCCATATTGCATTAAAGGACTCCAAGGAAGAAATTTAATTTATTGATTGATTCAATCCAGAGTGAGATAAATTGCTCTGTCAACTTTATGTTATTTCTTTAGTACCTCCATTTCTTTTTGGAAAATGTTATTTATATGTCCTGGCTTTCGATGAGAAATGACTGGATGAAACAATGGGGAAACACTATGCAAACTGTAAAGTGCTTTGTACAATTATCCTATATGTTAAGGAACTTCCAAAATAGCAATTTCTTCCAATGCCCTTGCAAAGCAAATGAGACACAGCTGCTAGAATGTGCTGCAGAGAGACAGAAATTCAGCTCTTTAAAACATTCAACAGGGAAAACACACACCAGAAAATTACCCTGAAGATGAATTTTACAAGAAGGACGGAAGTGTCATCAAGTTTTTCTGTGGTTAATTCTAAAAGCGTGCCAGCATCACAAAGCTCAAACAAGGATGCTCTTCCACAAAACCTGGGGCAATACACTGTAATGATACTTGCATAATCATTAAAATATAAATTATATTCCCATAAGGAGGAGGGAGATTACCAAGCTTACTGGCTCTTCTCAGTCTTTGCCAAAAAGAAGTTTGTTGGAGGAAAAAATGAGGACTTGTTCTAAAGGAAGATTTTTTTTTTTAAGAAAAGAAAAAAGAAAGTAACCAAGAATGAGGTGTTCCTGGAATGCCATGAAGCACTGAGTGACTCAGCACTTGCCAAGGGGCAGCAACAATTAAATGAGTTTGTTGAAAGAACGCTAATAAAATCAGCATTTCCCTGTAATCTCAGAACAAGATTGCACCACTGAAGAAAATATTCATCAGTGCATCTGGGGGGCTGTGGTTTGATGGATGTTGCTTGGGGCTAGGGCAACTCAGAGATAAGTCAGAGATTCCTCAGACAAAATGGACTAAAGCTTGAGGAAGCCAGGCTGCTTTTTTTTTCCCCTCCCAAAATGCTTATATTGATTTTGTTTTTGTTCTGGAATAAACTCAGGTGTGAAATTTTCTATTTTGAGTATTCATGATTGAAGGAATCTGTTGAATTTACATAATATTCATGAACTGAGTATTTTATTTATAAATTGTTCTGCCAGCAAATTGTTCTCTTTCATTCATAAATAGAGCAGTTCAGTGTGAACCAACTGGTTCCCATGTATATAGAGGTTGTGATATCCTTAGAATTCACACACAAAAAGCTGTCTAAACCAAGCTACTACCACTTGGTTTTCCTTTCAAATAAGAAAATTATTGTTCTATTTTATTTACTTTTGTTCTGATAAAAATTAGGCTGGGTTTCCTTTTTTATCTTTTGTTTTCTCATTTTGGCATTTTTATAGGAAGAGAGAGGGGATGTTCAATTATTTTTTCAATACCCAGAACAATATTATTTTGAGTTTGGAACACTGTCAGATTCCAAAGAATGGGAAGAACTTTTTCTTCAACTTTTGTTAACATCAAAGCATGAAGCTTTTCTACAAAAATGTTCAGTAGGATAAACTGAATCCCATGATGAATACAGAGTGACTCCTTGATTCTGACCAAGCCAACAACATATGCTTAAATTTGAGCTGGAGTTAGATGAGCAATTCAATAACTTACATAGTTTAAAGAAGATAGGAGGCTTAAGCATCAAATCACATCATGGTCTTGGTGAGGATTTTGCTCTTTATCAGTATCTGAGTAGACTGAGTCAGTTTACAGAGAACTCTCCCATTGTAGCACTTGATTATTTTTCTCAATTTGATTACCTCATCTATAAAATTGTTACTGTTACTTACTATGCAAGTCAATCAAAGACTAACTAAAATATTTATGTATGCTAGATGCCTACCATTTAGAAATTGCACAATTATTTCTCACCCACTTGGCTCTTACATGCTGCACTGCTAAATGTTGGGTCTCAAGAGTAACATTCTGCCATTCTTCCCTACCCCCAAAAAAGACAGCTAACTAAGAACAGTCACCCAGTTTTGACAATTTTTTTTTGTATCTTTTCTAAGGAACCCTGTTATTTTAAACCTACTATAATCATTTATTGGACACTTACCATAGGCCATGCACTGTAATAAGTACTTTGCATAGGTAATCTCATTCATCTCCCATACCAACATGTAAATTCAATATTCTGGTTATTCTTATGCTTCATACTCACTTGTTCACCAATATGAAAGAACCCCAATAAGCATTTTTTAAAAATCCAGCTAATGTGAATGTGTTTTATCATCATTGCAAAATGTTTATGCAATGCCTTGTGAATTATGATTTGCTAACTTTGTTCAAACCAAACACTAAAATACAACTTCAATATGCCAGAAAGTGACTTTTTTTTACCCCAAGAGGAATAAGAATTCAGATTTAAGGGGCCACTACCTCCCTTTTTTTTAATCATATAGGAGTTACTATCTCTGATTAAGTTATGACCTTATCATAAATAAGAATGGCCAAAATTCCATTAGCATCTGTTTAAGAACTGCAACCAATTATCTATAAAGTGACAAATTTACAACTCTGATGAGATGGGAGAGGTCAGCAACCTTGCCAAAATGAGGAACAAGAGATCATTGAAGAAGAATTCTCAAAGAAAATACTCCATCCATATTTGCCATCTCAAAAAAGTTGTAGAAATTTATGCACATTGCCAAATAAAAGTTGTCCCTATTACGGCCCCTAATTCTGAGCCAAGTTTAAGCGTAGTAGAGCAATAAAGAATGCCTATGTTCAATAGAGAGACATTTACTGGGAAAAGAAGAGTCCCTTATTAAAAAGATATTATATTTTAAAACTTCATTAAAAAGAAAAGAACCTAAAATGAAGCATTTATGGCATATTTTTTATAATGTTTGGCTTTTTAAATAAATATTTGTAGAGACACATTTTTGTTTGTTTTCTTTTGAATAATTTTTAATATTTTATGAGATAATGTTGGTTCTTCATGAAGAAAACCAAAGCAATAAAAAGGGAATTAAATAGGGTCTCAATACCATATTTACCCCCCTACCAGCATTAGTACCCTCAATGTGCCTGTCATGACAGATGAAGATATCTGCTTTCTCTGAAGTCAACTCTTCCACTGAGACACTGTGATCACTCTTTTCCTACCAAGCAAAATTGTTTAAGGAATTTTTACTATCTTTCCAAAGCCATAAATTTGTCCTTCTCTCCTAGATAATTTCCAGTAGCACACAATGATATTGTCATTTCTCCCAAGCCCAAACAAACATACACTGTACCATCAATAAACTTTCAGCTTAACTTCACTTTTCCACCTGTTTCTTTCCCATTTCTTTACTTCCTTTTGTCTGAACCTCAAGACTTCACTCTCCCCATTATTCTCAATTCATTTTCTACCATTCCCTTGTAAGCTCTTTGAATCAGCCTTTATCCATTACCACTACACCAAATCTGTTCTTGTTAAGGCTATCAACGACCTCTAATTGTAAAATTTAATGATCAGTTTTCACTTTTCATCCTACTTGACCATCTTAACTGACTTTATTTACATCCACCATACTTAAAACATACTTCTTTCTCTCTCTTTTTTTTTTTTAGCATGCCACATCCTCTTAGTTTTCTTCCTATCTCAATGGTCACAACTTCTTCATTTCTCCATGATGGTTTCTTCTTTTCCTCCTTGACCTCTTATGCTGGAAACCCTCCAGAGTTAAGTCCATCCCTGTCTTTTCTTTTTAATCTATGCCACTCTTGATAATCTTTTTCAGCCTCACAATTTTTAATACTAACATGTTGATAACTCCATCTTAACTTCAGATATACTCAACATATTATCATAAGTTCCATTTATCATCCAAATTCCCCTACAAACCTGCTATTTCTACAAACTTTGCATCTCAATTGGTAACAATTTCATCTTTTCATTTTCTCAATCTAAAACTTTAATTCCTTTTTTCCTAATATCCCATATCAAATAGATTTTACTGTATCAAATTTTTCTTATTAGGCTTTATTTTAAAAAGAATCTTACTACTTCTCATCCCTTCTACTGAGCAACCCATGGCTCAAGTCGCAACATGCCTTGTGTGGATAATTTAAAATTGCATGTATGCATGTAACCTTCTCCTGCCAGCTCTTGTAGTCCTGAGCTTCGTTACTCTGCTTTAATTTACCCTTTTCGCTAGCATCTGCTACCAGGAATCGAATATATTGATTTATGTATTAGGTTTACTGTCCGTCTCCCTCTGCTAGATTACAGGCACTACAAAGACAGGAATCTATGGTTGTCTTGGTCAAGTCTTTTCCTAAGCATCGACAATAGAGTGTGACATAAGAAGTCACTTGGTGGGTATTGAATAAAACAGATTTTCAGGGTAAGAACCTGAATTGATAACATTGTGTCTATGAAAAATAAGTATTCTACATAAAATAGCTTGATAAATTATCCTCTAGTATCTAATTAGATCATATAGCAAGAGGAACCAACACCTGAATACACAATCCATTTGTTGGGAAAGTGAGTATGGAACCAAAGTGAGTATGGACAACCTGGAAGAAAATGAACATATCTTCTTATTTTTGCTTTTAAAGGTTCGAGCAACTCATTTACAGATGACTCATGAAGAAATTTGGAAAAGACCACAATATCTTGTCCTACAAAGTCTTCAAGAAGCTAAAAGTTCAACTTTTAAAAAACCAATCTGAGTTTCTTCTTCTAGTGCTCATGGTCATTCCATACAGATACTCTAACCCGTGGGTGTCTGCCTGTGATTTTATCTTATTTTATTACAGTAGTCTCAAAAAAAAAAAAAGAGCAGTAGTTCATGGAATCATTATTTTTACCAGCTTTGGTAATTTCATGGGAGATTAGGCAGCTCTGTTCTCAACCTGTGGTCCCTGAATCTGCAGCATTAGCACCACCTGGAACTTGTTAAAATTGCTAATCTTGAAGACCCACCACACCCCAGAGGGTAGTATCTAGCTATGTGTGATTTACAAGTTCTTCAGGTGATTAGAATACCTGCTTAGGTTTGACCACTATTGAGGAAACAAAAATGAGAGAAATCACTAAAATTTCCCATTTACAAGTTTACAATGACTTTCTTAACAAAACAACATTAGAAAACAGATTTCCTTCATTGATAAATGTAACAAGCCACTAGGTCACCCGACACCCCGTGGACTTCTCTCTCAAACTAACCTTTATGAAATACTCATTCTGGGCATTCTGCCTCAGATTAACGAGAAAGTGGTAGACTGCTCCCATATTTCAGAAGCCTAATTTAACTGATTTCACAATGCTTTGAGCCACTTGGCTCCTGGCTCTTCCTGTTAAAATTTATGAACCTAGATTTTAACAAACTATTTCTCAACATATCTTCAAGTTGACAACTCCATCTCCACAATAAAGGCTGTGGCAATGGAATGTGAATGAAGGGGGAAAGCAGGAGTTATAGGAATTAGTCAAAAAACATTAATCCACAAGGTCCCAAGAATCCATTTGCTTGGATTATTCACAACAAAGACTATCACTTTAAAGTATTTTTTTTTTAAAGCATAGAACTCCTCTTAACCTGTGAAGTCGAGAACAAATATTCCATAAAATTCAACTTACTGGGAAGTTTGATCACCTATCTGTGGACCCTGTTATGAACAAAGTCAAAACCGAGTGTCACATTTCTTGGATTTTCTTACAGGTGTTATAAGGAAAATGGAGTGGCTCAGGCTCTTTTTCGCCTTTCCCCCCCCCCCCCACTGCCTCTATGGCTGCCACCTGTGCCCTTGCTTTTTCTCCTAGGTTGTGTTGCCCACACATGATAACGTGTTATTGCAAAATCGCTTAGGAGCATGAGATGGGGCATTTGCACCTATGATTATGGACACCGAGGCCCAGAAACTGGAGAGCAGGGGTGTGCATACCTGTATGTATGGCTCTCCCAAGAGATCATCACGAAAGGGAGCAGCCAGAGAGAGAGAGCGCCTGGAGATCAAGGGGGTTGGGAGGCTTGCTTACTCCCTGCCTGCCTGCCTCCCTGCCCGCTGGTCTGCTTGTATATGGTCCCTTGCTTCAGCATTAAAGGTCTGCCAAATTACCTAAGGCTCCAAGATCCTTTAATCGTTTTCCCAAATCCACAGTGAACCTGTGTGCCCGCCCTGTGCCTGGTTTGCCCAACAGATGTCAATATAAGAAATCTGCATCAAGTACCTTTTCGGCACCTGGTCCTGGAATAAAGGAGAGGCTTAAAATATTTCCAACATATTTCCTTGCCTTTAAGGAGCTCAGAATGAGAGACCCTGCCTCCCTCATCATATTTTAATACTCACCTTTGGCTGACTTTGTAAGATCCAGTAAAGTAAATGAAAAAGAACAGTAAAGATGTTTGATTTCTGCACTAATAAAATCTTGCAGCATCAAGGATTTCATCTTGAAGAATCCCAAGGTCGTCATATTGACCATGCACCATTCAATCAAGGCACCAAGATGACATAAGGACATCGTGATGATGAAGCGTAAAAGTACCTTGCCATGTCCCCTTACTACTTTATAAAACCCAGAACAAAATGTGGAGACACCATGTAAAAAGCGATAAGGTTTTAGAAAGAGTGGAAATTGGAGCTCAGAGTCAGAGTAGACTAGAAGCTAATTGTGAATAAAACTGACTTTACAATTAAAAAATAACAAATATATGTTCAGATATACTTCCAAAGACATGTTCGAATCGGCATGCATTCCGTCCATTGTTCTCTTCATTTTCTGAGCGCGAGGTTGAGTTTGAGGTCTACTTTTTCAAAATACCAGCAGTTTTGCTTTAGTAAGTGCTCAGGTTAAGTCAATAAACTGATGTTACTGGGATTTGGAGACCTAAATTTGAGTTTCCACTTTGTCACATATTGGTTTTGTAACTAAAGGTAAAAGTTGGGGGTTGGCAGTAAAAATAAAAGCCATAAGCAGGATGTTTTGAGGCAATTAAAGCTTTCCAGAAACTATTAAAAGCTGTACAAATATGAAGCCATATTTATCCATTCAGTAAACATTTTATTTTTTAAGCAACTATTAGTACTGAGTGGCATTAGGTATGTCAGATACCCAAGTGAATATAACAAGTTATTGGCGCTCTTTATTCTGTCTGTAGACTAAAAGGGACCACTCAGCATAGTAAACCAAAATGACCTGAAATGTGGAAAAATTACAGGAATTAAGAGAGCTTTTTAAACAAGTTGAGCTTGCTTAATTAGGGAAACAAACAAACAAAAAAAACCCCAAAAAATCCAAGGGTAAGCTTTAATAACTTTTAAAAAATTTACAGTGCCATTGTAATATAAGCTTAGGTCAGCCAATATGAAAACAAAAGGAAAAGAAGAGTTAACCTCAAGTCATAGAGGAATAAAAGGGTTTGGGGGAAAGATGAACTTCTTTCCAGAATTCTAGAACTAGTGATTGAATTCCTGTGCTGCATTTCTGAAGACATTTTGAAAGTGATTAGCTAATTCTCTCTCTCTCTCTCTCTCTCTCTCTCTCTCTCTCTCTCTCTCTCTCTCTCTCTCACACACACACACACACACACACAATGGTTTAAAAGACATGACTAAATGTGGGTGCTAGAATAGTCATTTCTGAAGTTCCATTTCTAGAATCCTGTGAATGGTAACTAGGTGGATTAAGAATCTGTTTTCTTCTCTCTCCTGTATTTGGCTGATCTGTCTAATTCCAGATTGGGAGACTCATAGACATTGCTATGAAATGTGTCATAGCTCATGACTCATTACAAAAAGGACAAGTGTGCATATTGCCTTACCAGTGAAAAATCTCTGCCTGTCCTCCCCTTTATTTTCTGGGACAAAACTTCAGTTTTTCTCTCTGATTCATATCCTGAGGAAATCAACACGACACAAAATGGCTGTGTTCAATAAAAAAAAAAAAGTCTCCAACCCACTATACTTTAAGGATGTAAGCTCTTTTTAATCCAGATGTTCTTTATCTTCCCAAGAGATTCTTTCAGAAGAGTTTGATACCATTTAAGATAAGTGAAAACAGTCAGGAAATCATTCATCCATAAAACTTAGGCATAAAATCACTCTAGTCGGTAGGTCTAGAAAGTTGGTTAGTGGCAACTGCTCAAAAGATGGGAATTAGCACGAGAAAGAACTAAAGTTTATTTGAGTTCCCTGGTGCTGGATATACAAGGAGCTCTACTAGAATAATGACTGACATGAACGGAATTCTTACTAGGATAAGGTATCACTCTAAGATTCACGGGCATTAAACGTCTTTAATTCAAACCACTTCCTGATGTAAAATTTATTATGTACCCAAGTCACAGATGAGGTAAATGAGGCTCAGAAAGGTTAACTAACTTATGTAAAAAAGAGAGATGACGTTCAAACCCGCATCTGCATGATACCAGAATCTAAATTTTAACTGCAACTACTATCCTCATTTACAACTTTTTTGAAAAGGTAGTTATAATGTTACCGTTATGTATATGAGAAAATGGGAATTCAGGAAGATAATTAACTTCATCAAGACACAAAGATCATCAATTTTTTTAAACTGGGATTTGAACTCAGGTCAAAGGGACTCCAATGTTCAGTTACAGTCATAAAACACTAAATCCAAAGATATCCTCACACTCAGTCCATCTAAATTATTTTTAAGTTAATTCAAGCAAATGAATGTCTACTCTGACAGTTTGATAACAATACGAAAGGTTTATACACATTGCATCCAGTGCCAGTGAACTTCAAATACTAGTTGGCAGAGAAAATACTCAGATGAATGGGTCGAGCTCAATTGCTAAGCATTGTGCCATCATAGGTAAAATAATAGTTTATGGATTTAATCAATTCTGAAGAGATGCAGGGAAAAGACATGATTAAGAGAAGGTGATCAAAGAAAAGCTTCTGAGAGGAGGAATAAACTATATTTGACAAGTGGAGTTGATCCCATTGTATAACATCTGACAATTTTGTGGGTGGGAAGAAAAGATACTTTGGAGGGGCTGTGGCATGAAAATACAATCTGAGCACTTATTTGAAAGACATGGCTTACACTCAGAGCAATGGAAAAGGCTGAAGGAAAGGATTTTGCTGTGATCACAGCTGAAACTACTAGCTATTACTCTTTTCCTTGACAAGTAGATTTCCATAGGGCCCCTTCAAATACAAACTATAATACCTATAAATCAAACCTGAACTCACGCTTTATAAGGAAAGAAAAAAGGGTAGAGAAGTGTGACAGAAAGGGTCAATGTCAACATTTTCAAGGAATTTTCCATGAGATCTATCTAGTCTAAAGGAAAAGAAGAAACAATTATTTTCCAAATTAATCTTGGAAATAAGAGCCTTACTGGATGAATGGACTAGGACACTAATTGCTTATTTCAGCCCCTCTCCTGCAAACCTCCAAGTGAATAAAAAACAGTCTGTCTAAAAGAAAATTTGGCATGGCGAACATGTATTCTTTATTTACAAGGTTGTTTCTAACCTATGTTCAACGTTTCTTCAAATTAAGGCATAGACTAGGGCTTCAATAGGACTATATACTGAAACTTCTTCCAAACTGTTCTATGGAGGAAAAGGGTATACTCAAAATACTGGTGAGTATTACTAAATAAAACCAAATATATAGTAAAATAAGTTTGAGAAAGCTGAGTTAAAAAAATTTTTTGGCAGCTTTAGATATACACGTGAACTGTCTCTCCAATAAGGACATACTCAGCATTTCTTAAATGTTTTTAACCTTCTTATTTTGTGGAGTTTGTATTCATATATCATAGACATAGTGGTCTAAGAAAAGAGCCACATTCACAGTGCTCGCGTCAGTTTTAGAAAGGGAGCTATTAGAAGACTTAGGCCCAGGTAAATGGAGCAATGGAGAGAGAAGACTGTACCTGACCATGACTTTGAACACATACCTGGTGCAATAAACTTTCAGTACCAAGATCCCTGGGTTTGTCATTGAATGAGAGTGAGTATGAAATTTCTAGTGTCTCATTCCATGCTTTTCAGGGCTGCCCTCACAGTAACATGGAAAAGCCCTGGAGTCATCCTCCCTTGGAATGATAGGCTCAGAGTTGGCATCAGTGGGGAATGTGAGAGCCAAGAGTTCTTGAAAACTGAAGGAGCACAGGGAGTGAAAGATGATTTACATGGTGTGCCTGAATCACACTGTGTCCATTAAATCTTAATATTTCATCCATTGTCTTTGAGATGCACTCAAAGAGTTGAGCTTTCTTTAGTGGATCATTCTGTATGTGCTAGATGTACTCCCTGCCCCCTCCCACACCTGACCAGAGTGTAAGACAGATTCTCACAGTATATAATGGGATAATGCTGCATCAGATCTTTGTACATGTCTGACCATTGAAAGAATAGAAAATGGAGGTTCTGGAGGGAAGGCTTTATCCCAGAATTCTTCAGCTAGAAGGAACTCCTTACATTTATACAAGAATGTAGCTCACTTGGCAGAGAACACCTTGTCATTACAATATCCAAATGACTTTATTTCTAACACAGCCCATGTCCAGCTGAGTCAGACTGCCTACCCTAAAGTGCTGTTTCTCTGAACTATCCTCAGTCAAAAACGTATTAAAAAGCCAGTCAATCCATTAGTGTGTTATGTATCTTGCAAAAGCATGAACCAAGATTTTTAGCCAGTAGGAAAAATTAACATACCTCTTCATGTAAATACTGTATCCTGTCACATAATTATGTTTTTAATCTTTTTTATCTTCCAAATATTCTTGAAAATTAAAAAAATTCTGTTTTACAGAAAAACACACATAAAGAGCAATTCAAGATTCTTTAGTGCTTTACAGTTTACTAAATACTTTCACTTACACATCTTATTTTATCATTAGTATAACTCTGAGAGATGGATCTTAGTAACTCACCTAATGATGCAGAAAAAAGAGAATAAGAAACACCACGCTGATATTTGGTAGAGCGAAATTGGAACCTAGACTCCCTGATTTCAGATTTTATCCTGTCAAGTCCCCACAAAGTGAGGTAATACCCACATTTTCTGAAGGATTCCCCTGATGTGAACATGGCCATCTCAACCGCTTCTACACCAAGTGAACTGTACCAGAAAATTGGGACTTTAATGAAAACTGTCTTATTTTGCAATAATTTCATGGACACAAGCCTTGGATTACGTTGCATTTTCAGGCATCTGCTGAATGTCAGTGGGTTCTTCTCACTACAAAGAACACTCCCTCCCTCCAAAGCCCACACAACTAGGCTCCACCCTATTCAGTAGACTCAGCACAGGCCAGGGGTGGCCCCTTTCTACCTCTCAGAAACGTTCTCTGGATTTCTCGGCTTCCATTCAGCTTCAGGGAGGTCTCTCTCCTCTGTGTTCCTGCAGCCCCAGCGGTGAGTCTGTGGTGGATTCATCCCATGACAAGTATCTGTTTATCATATGTTTCCCAGTTACCCTCAATCATCTTGAAAACAGAGATTTTGGGTTCACTTTTCTTTGAACCCCCAGAACCCAACACATGGGAGGCTGTTAGTAATCGCTAAATGATTGAATAAGAAAGTAACACTAAATACATGAACAGATAGTGCCTTTGAGGAGTTCCCAGTCTCATGTAGGAGAGAACCTATAATCAGACCACAACGAGCAAGAGGAAGAGCTGTACTTCCAGTACAGATGGGTTGAAGGTGCTCTGGAAGGATAGCCAGGAAGGGACTGTGCTTCCCAGGAAGTCAGTACTCAGGAAAAATTAAGTTTGGTGGTTTGGTGGGCTCATCAAGAAGACTAAAAGGTCACCAGCTAAAATGCATGGAGTCAGAGATACAGGTTGGGAGTGGCTGGCAAACTTTTCTTTTGGTTGTACAGCGACCCTTCTCAGGGGGAGCTGTGAGCTCTCCACCCACCCTTGATTCCCACAGCATCTGACAGTCACGGTATCTACTTTCCCAGGCCCAGAAACTTCCCAAAAGATTGCAAATATCTTCAGGCTCATGAAAGAAGCAGATCTGAGAGAATAAAGTTGACTGAGAGAAGCCAGGGACCAAGTTGGAGAAAATGTGTCGTGGAAGTGTTTGATTCTCGTCATTTCTGGGGCACCCCTGCCCTTCCTAGAGCTGTTTGCAGTTTTTAACTGAACTAAATCAAACTTTCTGTCCTTTGTAAGCATAAGAGTTAGCATCAACATGACGACCTTTAAAAAATCTCCCACAACATGTGCAGAGATACCTACAAAGCAGTTACTCTATTTTATTCCTCAAGTGGACTTTGGGCCATCATTTTGTTCAATCTTTTCACCTAAAGACAGAAACATGAGCTTAAACAACTTTCCCAAACCATCCATGCTACTCACAACAAGAGTTTAGCCTAGAAACTGAATTCTCTTCCCACAGCACTATCCATGCCAGGTTGCTTCACTTGCTACATTAGCCTCAAAGTAAGAGGTGGGATTCATTATTTGGTGAAAAGAATCAAAATCAACAAAGAATTCATGATGTGACTATAAAAGAATGACATTATTTGTTTGTTTGAATTCATTCAATAAACAGTTCTTGACCTGTACTTGCCTCTGTGGTGGGTGGGTGTTTTGAGATAAACAAGGCACATTCCTTGACTTCAAATAGTTCAAGTAGAGTGAGAAATAGTACTGCTTACCAGAGTTCATATACCCTCAAATCAGCCAACAGGGAGCACACATACTTACTACTTTTGCAGTTGCTGGTAAGTCCCTTTTTGAATTAGTTGTGAGCCAACCAAAATGTTACCTCATCATTTCATAACTGCATTTGAATTCATTTTTTAATCAAAAATGCTATTATCAAGCTGAATCAATTGGATATGGTACTTTTAAAAAATGGTACAACATCCTTCAAAGACAATTATTTTTCTCCCACTAAGTATGCTTGAAAGAATATGGTAAAAGTTCTGAGGTCTAATGTAAAATAGCAGGTTTGAAGTATTTAGCCCATGGCAAGGCAGCATCACTGCTCTGAAGGGAACTATACTAGTCAAGATAGGTAAATTTTTATGTATTGTGAAAATAACGAGCTCTAGAACATATATTATGTTTCCAGACAGGCATGTATCTTCCTAGAGGTAGGCGCCAGGAACACCTTAGGTCACCTTGAGTCCCTTCCAGCTCTGTGATTCTGCAATTGTTAATTCTGAATTTCTCTAAGCCTGTGACATATTGAAGTGTTATTTCTGTCCTAGTTCTTTCCCTCATATAGGTCAAATCTCATTCCAATGAGTACCATAACAATAACCACCTCATAGCCTGGTTATTTCAGACAACCTGAAAAAGTGAGAATCAAGGTTGGCTACAGTCAGAGTTGGCTGTTACAGAATTTGACCTGAATATTATTTAAGCAAGGAGGCAGCTGGTACCTTAAGTTTTTATCTTCATGGCACTGGGCCATTACTGAATAGTCAGACTGGAGGTACAGAAAACTTATCAGTGAGTCCCAGCCACAGTACTTCGGTTTCTCAATCAAATGACACCGTTTGCTGATAGACACTGTAAAACCAGAATATCTTGGGACTGGAGGCTGTGAGTCTCCAGGTGAGAATAGTATCCATCTTCTGTCTGTCAACTCCAGCCAAAGAGAGTCCAGGCAATTTGCCCAACCTCATTCAGTTCTATAAATAAACCCTCTTGTCATACTGGGTACTCCCAACCCTAAGGTTTCTTTCTCCATCATATCCCAGTGGAGCTGCATTACTGCTTCTTTTTGTTCATGTTCTTTCTTGGAATGAAATGCTCGCTCATACTCTCTGTCTGGTACCCCAATGAGAATGTACACTCCCTGGGGGTAGAAATTTGTTTGACTCCCAGTTCTCTCACTAGAATATAAACTCCACAAGAAGCATGAAATCTTGTGTCTAGAACAGTGACTGGCATATAATAGGTGCTTAATAATTATTCATTGAATGAATAAATGAGAAAGTTATTCTTTAAGAGCCGGCTCCAATGCCACCGCTCCCCTCCCAAAGCAGTTATGAGTCTTTCTTGCAACCCTTTACTACAGTTCACATTTCTCTATTATAGCATTCTTGGGGTGCACTCCTTATTGTTTAACTTGTATTTGTTTCCCCAGCTAAACCAGGGAATATTATATGGCAAGGATTATATTTTATAATTCCATGTCTTCTGTGCCTAAAGCAGTAAGAGTTCAATAAGTGATTGTTGCTTGAATGATTGAATGATTAAAAACATTTCTCTTGCAACAATGCACACTGAAGATCAATGATTTAACATCATACCTAAAGTTCTTCCTGAGCTCCAGAGACTTCCAAACTGAAGGAGCTGTGAGTCACTGCCTGGAGAGGAGGGGTGTTTGTTTGTGGAGGACTTGTTTCCCGACCTCGATGAATCACATGTATAATCACCCCAACTGCATCCTGTCTGGGGAAGTAACCAAAACCCCTATTTCTGGCCCCAATGGCTTTTTGGTTTCATGAGTAAATGCCACTGGCATGGCATTTAATAAGTGGCCTCAGAAAGCCCTCAGCCAGTGCTACGGCCTATAGTAGTTAGGGCTGTGAGTCTGAAGCCTTCTCACAATAGAAGAAAAGATAAAAAGAGTTACCTTACTCAACTGGCCTGGACCATTTTTGTAGCTTCTCACTGGTGTTCTGGCCTCCAAGTCCTTTTCAAACATCTGTTACACTCTTTTCCAAGTCATAACTATGATCACGTAATTCTTCAGCACCAAAACGTTCAGGATTCTCATCACCTACAGAATAAAGGTCAAATTTTTAGCCTACAATCCAAAATCCTCTCCAATCTGGTACTGACCTATTCCAGTGACCTTATCAGGCCCCACCCCACACCCCAGTCCCATATAACCATGTGTTCCACACAGGATGAAGCTTTCCTGATCACATACATGTCCTCCACTTTGTTCTATGTCTCTGTTACCTCCTAGAATGTCCAAGTGTCTAAAATCTACTTATTCCTCAAGTCTCCCAAAATGCTACTCCCTCCACAATATTTCAGTGATTTTCCAACAAGGAAGAATAACTTCTCCTTGAGCATGTGCAAAATTTTATTTGTACACCCAGGCCATTGCTTATTTCTCATCTGTATTATGAACATGTATGCATGGATGTTCCTCTAATAAGTCATTTCCTGGAGAACATCTAAATTGAAGTCAATGTGATATTTCTTCAACCCCTAGATGTGCCTGCCACAATGTACACACAAAATGAAAGTTGGTTGAACGAAAAATTTAATTCATTCAATTGTTTAAATCCTTAACTTTGGTTTGGAATCTTCAGGAAAAGTTTGACATCGGAGATTCACTTTGGCCTAAAATGAATACAAAGGTTTAATTGCACTGATCTATTCTCAGAACTGAGAGACTGGTTCTATAAAATAATTGAACAACTCAACTTCTGAATTGTGGAACTTCTTGAGAAGTTACAAAAGGCAGGACTGTAGGGGAGCAAAAATCTGCCACCAAAGTGTCTTTTTGGCATGACGTTTATTTCATGGGAGGGGTTCTGAAGGCTGACTGGAGATTGCTTTTGATATTTATATGTAAACTTGTTTTTGTAAGGGCCTCTCCAGGAAGACTTAATCAAATTACTGCTTTTCTTTGGAGAAGGCAAACTTAAATGCATACCTTTGGTATTTCCCCATAAACTCTGTAACTGGATTTCGCCTTTTCTTCCTCCAACTTCATTTGTCTTTGTTAAGCTATTTAAGATGGTATCTAAAGCCACATAGGCCAGTTACTGAGTCACGATGGGTCTCTCCCCTGACTCCAGGAGGTGTACATGTTATTTAACTTCTTTTTGGTTTTTTTGCTTAAAAAAAGAAAAAAATTATTGGTCTCTGCAAATACTATTATTTTACATCTCTAGATCTCAAAGACAAGGTCTTCATTTAAACTTTCTTTCATCCTGATCTCCAGCATCTAGTGCCCATCTTTGCTAGTAAATGGAAGGAGCTCAAAGGGAAAAAAGATAATTTTAGGCCTTCCTGGTGGCGCAGCGGTTGAGCGCTGCGCTGTGAAGCTGTAGGCAGCGCGCAATGCAAGTTCAACGCCCAGCCAGGGAGAATCCCACATGGTGCGGCAGACCTCTCCTGCCTCACCCGCTGCTCCCCTCAGCAGTGTATTTCTGATCTGCCTGTCCTGCTCCCCACTCTGTCTCTGGTGAACCCTCTTGCCACCCCACGCCTCAGGCCTGTACCCCAGCTTGTATGTATAAATAAATAAAATTTTTTTAAAAAAAACCAAAAACCTTATTTAAAAAAAAATTTTTGATATTTAACTGAGCTAAAAAAAGAAAAAAACATAATTAAGAGGGGATTTGCCATTTCAAAAAGCAAACTTTTAACAAGATAGCGTATTCTAAAAACAAAGACTTTTCTGTCCCTGGTTATTTCAGAATGTCCACGCCACAGTGCCAATTTCAGGGCGGATACATTCCTTCAGTATGGATAAGCGAGAGTTGATGCAATAAAGCTAAGCTTTGTTTGATTGCAAAGCACTTTGCTCTCCTTTCTTTAGTTCATTAGCATTACTCTCAGTGGTGAGAATAGGGACATAGAAGTAGAACAAGGTTTAAATTACCCAGGTCAAGGTCAGATAAAGAGGGAACAGAATGTCAAGAGTTTTCCTTCCTCTACTGTCTCTGACAATGGCCATCTTTGTGGGGGAGGGGGAGAGAAGCTACCATTACTGCAGTGTGTGAGCCCCACTCACCTGCTTCCCTCACCCTGACATCCTCCTGGTCAAGTTCCACCTATACCCCTAGAGGCTAAATGACCATGGCGGGGGTGGGGAGGGGGTGGGGGGGATATAATTTTTTTCATTAGTTAAGTGAGGACAATACCTGTTACAAAATAACATGGTCAGACTTTATAAACTGTAAAGTATTGCTCAAATACTTGTTGCTGTTGTAAATTTAAAGATGACTTGTTTTGTTTTTAATAACCTTACACTTGGGGAAGGCAAGCATTTTCTGTAATGGGTCAAATAATAACTATTTTGTAGCTACATGGTCTCTTGTAACTACTCACCTCTGCCTTTGTAGTAAGAAAGAGTAGCCATCAACAATATAGAAATGAATGCATGTGTTTTATCTGATAAAACTTTACAGCTATTTACACCTATTTACAGAAACAGGTGGCATACTGGATTTGGCCCTATTTACAAATCCCTACCCTCCATCTTTGTAGAGAATGAAACACCAGAAGCAGAGGGAATGTTCCATGTAAAATCTTTCCTGGAGTGAGCATGGCATTGACAGTACTGATGAGCTATTGTCCTAAGAATTTCAGACATCTCTTCAAGGTACTTTTTGAAATTTGAATTTTCATCTTGTATATTATCCTCACTGTCTTCATCATCATCAATGTTGAGATACCTGAGAAGTATCATCAAGTGAGGCATAAACATATCCCAGTTTTCTTTACCTACCACTTGACCATATTCTCTTCTGGGAAAGACAGCTATGATTATTGTTAAAGAAAATATCAATCATACTTGTGGTAAAAGGTCGCTACATTTTTTAACAAATTGGTCCTTTGAGCAAGATGAATTTTAATGGATTGGTTTATTAATCTAAAGGTTGAATCAGACTGAGAGTAACTGAATGATTTGCTCATAATTAGTATTATTTATAATTATTTTACTTGGGAAAAAATATCACCTTAAATGTCAGGATGTTTTTTAATTGCTTCAGATGAGATTCAAAATAATTGACTTTGCAAATGTATTTAAAAAAAACTCATTTAAAAATATCTGAAGCTGCTGAGAGTATGTCTGGAAGAGGCAAGATATTGATATTCATTACTAGGAACAGGACAGAAATTGATCCATGATTTTTTTAACCACATGGATTGTGTAATGTGGTCACTTCTGGACTCTAAAACAGCTGAAATGCCGATAGTGCAGGAGCCTCTTCTCCATTCAATTTGCTCTCAAAATGTGAATGTTAGTGAATGTTGGTGTAAGTTTTCTGTTCAGATATCTATTTGGACATCTTTTGCATTAAAAGGGGAGTAAGTACATGGAAACACTTAAAAGGAGAAGTATAGAAGCCCTTGTGGTTATAGAAAAACAGTCTCTATACACATCATGCATCTAAACATGTGATATGAAGGTGAATAGGTGTGTGACTTAAACTTAGCATCTCATTAAATACTAGATGTATCAGATAATTGATAGAGAAGAAAAACATGAGGATTCACTAACAGCTGGCAAAAGGTAGTTTTCAAAGAAGTTAGGTTGTGAAATGCAGGTAAGTCACTAGCAGAAGGCATGCAGCAAAAAAATGATGATGCCACCTTACAATTAGATAGCATGGGAGAATGAAAACTTTTGGAGTATTCAGGTATTCTTCCCTGCATACCTCACTTCTACACTTGGATGCAGGAAGGTAGGGTAGTCATAACTTTATTTGATTGATGGAGAAGAGCCTTTGCCCACGGTCTATACTGCCTTCCCCATATACCACACTGCTTTTGAAACCCGAGGAAAGTGTGATCACATCCACAGACACTGAAGTCAACTTCAGTTTTCATAGGTCAACTGAAACAGCTGACCTAGACTGCAGAATCCAATTTTCCATCTGAGATACTTCAATGACTAAGTAACCAGAGATCTGGCAAGAAGATCCCAGGCAGGGAATACGGTGATGGGAATATAAACACAGCTTCTTATTTGCTCCTTCCAAACACATTGGGTCTGATCATGTGCCTGAGATATGGGGTAACATTTACACAGCGGCAGTGTCCAGGACACAGACAAATCACTCTTCCAGGTTGCCAAGCAGACACCATCAATCATTATCTGTGTGCTTGAAAAATAGAAAAATGTAGCAGAGGCTGGAAAAAAGAACTTTTGAAGGTGGCTAAAAAGGAAAGAACACAAAGTTTCCTACTTATCTGCCAGAAAGGTAACTCTAGAAAGTGCTATAAAAATAGGAATCATGTATTTAAATTTTCCCACAAATAGAATACACACACACACACACACACACACACACACACACACACACACACACAGGTTCCTCCAAGGCTCAGTAGGAAAATGCCCTGCTGAGAGTGGTAAGGATGTATTAACTGATTAATTATTAGTAATACCATCCTTTATTTAGCTAGCAATTATAATCTATTATGAGGATTTATTCACATTATCTTTCTTATTCAATCCTCAGAAAAATCCTATAAGGCTCACCAGTAATATATTATTATCTCCCTTTTATAGACAAAGAGAAAGGAGACTCCAACATTTCCTTGATTAAGCTAATTTCACTAAGTGGCAGAGTCTGGACTGGAATGAGAACTTCTGACTCCTGGTCCATTACCTCAAGCAACCATGAGAGATTGGAAGGAGGGGGGAAAGTCTGAACCTGAAATGGCCATCAGACCAGAATTCCTTCTGGATTAGGTCAGCAGTTCTGAGTAGGTGTGGCTGTGTGACACACACCAGAAGGATCAGATTGATTTTCAGGCACACCTACTCACTTTGAATTTTCTTGTACAACTGAACTCTCCAACTCCCGGCCTCTAATATCCTGTGAAGTTTCTGGGACAGCCGAGTTGGAACCAACTTCAAGCCAATTTAAGTCTCTGATTCAGTTTCCAAGCCCTCCTTCTCCCCACTCTGTGGTCAGTCTTTTGCATCACACTCTACAAGCATTTTTCTCTCTCTTGCACTCTTTGGGAGCTCCGCCCTCTCTGCTCCCTCAATCTCCCAACTCCCCTCTTGCCTGCCTCCCGGTTTAATCTCTCCTGACCACTCCTGTCCACGCCATCCACTCATGGGTCATCAAGGCTCTGTGCCTGTCTCCCACATGAGCCCTCCCAGGCACCTACCTGGGCTCTGCAGCCACAGCACCTCCTGGCTGCCCTCAGATTTTCTGGTTCTGTCGGATGCCGCCTGCCGCCATTCAGGGCCTAGAGCCTGACTTGGCTTCAAGCTCTTTGTTACTTTTCTTCCACTGCTTATAATGCTAGGTAAATGAAAACAAACAATCAAAGATGGTTATCAGCTGTGGTTCTCTTCTGCAGCCTCCAGAAATGTTATCTTAGACCCCAAATGTTGCAACAAAGGAATCTCACAGTTGGGTGAGCGACAATCAGTTTAGAGGACAGGAGGAGAAAACTTCAGCGCTTCCAAAATTCCACAGCCCCAGCTGCCCTCCGGAGGCTCCCCCTTGTGGGAGATGTGAGGCATGGCAAGGCGGTCCCCAGCTGGGATGGTGCCTCCCTGGGAGAAGGGCTAGAGGAGAGAGGGGTGTGCCCCAAAAGGTGTGGGGTCCGACTCCAGCCACAAATAACGGCCTCTGTGTGAGCTGCCATGTTGAGGTCCTCCATAATTAATCAGGGTAATACCCTGGGGGGACAGAGCTCTCCGTGCCTGCAGGTCTCTCTCGGTCCAGGTGAGTGTAGTGTGAATCAGCTATGCACAGCTGATGCTCTGTATGGGCTGTGGCGATTGCCAACCACTTGCCTCTGCTTCGTGTCCAATTCCCACCCCGGCACAAATGCATCATAAAGTCGGACATTCACACAGGGCTGTTCTGAGGAGACAGGCGTGGTCCCCGCCGTCTGAGTAAAGGGTGATGGTCCTGTCTCCTGGGCTCTCGCCAGTGTGGGCACTCAGCCTTTTGGAGTCCAACTCAGTTCGCCCTACCTGATGGAAACAGACGCTATGCCCAAACAGTAATCTTTATCCAGAGAGATACAAGCTCGTTCGTTCTTACCCACTCTGGCAGACAGGTAGGAAATCAAGACTCTTACTCTTTTTGCAAATAGAATCAAAGCTTCATGCAACCAAGCAAGATTGCCAATGCTCTAGAACAACCTAAGATCAGGGAGCTAAGATGGGCTCCTGGTTTCCTGACTTCACCAACACTCTGTGTCTATACTCCACTCTGACACTGGGAAGAAGGGGAAGTCACACTCACTGACATTCCTCGGTGCAGGGCACAGAGCTGCACCATTGAGGAGTGCTGACTGACTTTCCCACAGGAGGAAAGCAAGCTAGGTGTGACAGAGAGATCCTGCCTGAGCCTAATGAGAGAGTTTATCACTACGTCCAATGCCGAGGAAACAACCAATGGGCCTCTTAGGAAGAGCTTTATTTACTGGTGCAGGTAGCAGGATCTGAATAAAGAAACTGCAGAAGACCAGAGTGCTGTGGCCAGAGTTTTCTGCATGTCATGACACATTATCTCATTTCACCATATCAGTTCTAAGATCTTGGATGTGAAGTTAGGTTAACTCCCTTTTATGGATAAAGAGACTGAGGTCAGAGTGGCTAACTGACCTTAAAATAAATGGCAGAGACTGGGATCAAACCTAAGTCTATTTAAGCCTGAAGGTCCTTCTCACTTCCTCACATTGCCTCAGTGACTCAGTTGGCCATCCTGAAAGGGAACCCCGGTCCAGGGTTCAGCATAAAACATCCATATTAACTTCAGCAAAGCAACCATCAGTTCTCGTGACCTGCAATAATTCCACTATCTCCCTGATGATGTGGCAGCTTTGTGCTGAACCATATAGGAAGACTGAACTTGCAGTAAAATCACACAACTCCATTTATCAAAAATCACAAGGACTTTCTCTAGAGGAAATGCAAAATGACAGGAATAAAGACTAAATAAACAAATAGCCAAAAACAGCCTTCAGTGAAAATGATGACCAGGATGATGACGAAGACAAGTTAAATCATGCATCATGATTTAATACTGTTACTGTGTATGGACTACTTCTCAGACCTCCATGGGACCCTGGGATGAATAGGAAAAGGGCAGCCTGTCCTGAAGACACTTAAAATTTGTCAGGTCAAATAAAGCACAAGGAATTGGAGAACTTAAGGAAAGTTGCTAATACACATGATTCCCTTCCAGGGAATTCCACAATTCTCATTTTGGGGATTCTTTGAAGGACTAAGTGGGGAGTCATTCTGGGCAAGACTAACCCTGCTCTTTGTGGAAATAATGAGACAGCAGGAGGAAACCTTCTAACTAAGGTACTTCCTTTGTAGACCCCATTTCCACCATACATATGGGCCTTTAGTGGTAGGACTTCTCTGAAGGGTGGAATCTAAGTCCAGAAATATTTCCTGAGGAGAAAGCATCAGGAGGTGTGGAGTACAAGAAGGGCCCTAGGTTAGAGGCTGACAAACAGGAAAATGAATGGGGTAGGAAGAAGAGTATTGTCCCCTAGGGCTGAGCAAAGTGTCCCAATTGCCTCTGGGCAAATTAGAACAGTCAGTACAATATGGGACAGACTGGGAAGCGCAAGTGAGGAATTTGGTTAACTGGGAAGCTTTTAACAGATGAAGATACAACTCCATATAGGAAATAATTATGTTTTAAATCCAAAGGTTCTCAGGTAGAAAAGGGAATTTGCCCTTTCTGGCTTCGGAGAATAGAATGGAACCAATATGGAGAAACTTCAGAGAATGTTTTTTGATGCACTAGAAGAAAAACATTCTGCTAGTTCAATTCAAAATTAGAAAGGTCACTTCCTGTCTGGTAAAGGCTAGGCAGGTTGGTCATCAGAAGTACTTTGGTAAAGGAGAGGGCTCAAGCACAGAGACTTACTGGGAGGAAATAACCCTTGAGAATCCCTCTTGCTCTTAAAGTCTGTATCAGTGAACAAGCTGGGGCCCAAAAGGAGAAAATGGACCCAAAGTACCACACAAAATCCTCACAGACAGTATATTAACTAACTCCTATGAAAATCTCACAGTCAGATACATTCAATGATCACCAAAATCCAAAGGGTGTTTGCTGCCTTTTCTTCTTTTCTCTTGAATAGAGTATTTATTTTACTATCTCAGGTAATTTCAATATTTATACAGCTCCTAGGTGGAGACAAATTCCCTTTAGTCTACTAGAAACCACAAAGGAAAAGACATTCTAATTAACTTAAGGAGAATCTCAGGTTTTAAAATACATGTTTAGCAGCCATCTTGTCAAACACCTCCATCCCTCAGGTCTGAATTTCTTCCATAAAGATATGATTGAATTGAATACTGCTTGATCTCTAAATGCGGCCTCCAATGTCAATTTCATCATAGGCCATTCTAATGGAAAAGTAAGCAACATATAAACATATAAACTGCATCAGCAGGACATGGAAACAAAGAAAAATAAAAATGGTAACTGCAGCATGCACTACGTCAGAGTCTAAGGACAGAGCCTAAAATTATTCAGGATTTTTAAAAGTCGGAATTATAGTAAATTTTTATACTACCTCCAGTTAAGTGGCCTCTACTTGTGACATAATACTGTCAAAAAACCTAAGTGACATTGTTGCCCATTATGCTATTTTTTGTACATGTATATAAGCCTCCCAGTGCACCTAGGACAGGTAGAAAAATAGGAGCAAGAGAAATAAAACGATGAAGAGTGCCAATAAGGAAAAAAGAAACACTATGGTGCTTTGAACAGTGTTGGCATGTGTTTGGATTTGTTTGTATGATGTGAGATGGGGCAGAGTCGTAAAAAAGAGTGGAAATCTGGCAAGGATGGCAGTCCAGAGAAATGGAGCATTAAAGAATGGACCTCTGATTGAGCAGATGGAACAGAGGGCTTGACCCAAGCAGGGGAAAGACACAGAGGTTAGGGATGAAGGAAAAGGGAGAAACATGAGCTCAGTAAAGGAAATTTAGCAAGAGGGAGAGATGAAGTGAAAATCTACATGGAGTCTCCAGATACCTGGGATATTTCCAAGCCCATCACAGGGTCTCAAGAGATGTGAGAGGTAAGGGTAAGGGCAATGTTGAATAAGAAGGAAGAGCCAAGGCATTGAAAGATCTTTGGAGTGGAAAGAAACAAAAATGAAGCTAGAGTCATCATAAGACTTAACTTCTCCATTGCTCTTATTAGCACACTTCCCAGAAAAGGACATTCAAAAGTGCCTTCCTGGCTACAAGACAATAAATTCATCAATCAAAAATCCCCCTGAAGACCGCACTCACCCTGCCTGATATGACCAGTTCAGTTGATGTGACCTCCACCCACGACTAAGTAAGAAAATGGTTCCCTTCTGATTTCCAGAATATTCTGTCTGCCTTGCTTTTCTACTTGGTTTTGCCGATGAGTCCAGCTTCTCTCATCCACTCTACGTGCCTGTTTCAGGGAAGGATTTGTATTTTCCTTGGCATAGGTACAGCTTGCTGAATTCTTTTAGGGCAGGCCAATTACAACAAGTCCTGAAATTGCTGAGCTGAGTGGTTTCTTCATGGATCTGCTTACATTCCCTCCCTGAAAAGAGCAGGAGGCCTACTTTGTACAGTCTCTACAGGCAAAAAAGTACATGTTCTCCTTTTAAGGTGGAGTAACCATGGGATGCTTTTACAAAAGAGGGGATGAGGCACAACTAATTTTCACTTTGGTTTTCCATGGCTTGATTGGGTTTCATTCTGTTTAAGAGAACGGGCAAGATGGCTCAGTCAGCTTCCTTGAATACTATTTGAGAAAGAGCTAGAGAAGCTTTTAGTGCAAGCCCCATGGGATCTCAGGTTGGCAGAAGAATTTGTATGTCAATACCCTGAAATTCTTTCAGGGTTCAATAATGCAATCACATTCTTATGTATTCTGGTTTGGGAAGGAAGAGGAAGTCAGTATACAGAGAACTTGACTTTTTAATAATCACCCAGAGGTGATGTGGTGGTGGGAGATTTACGGGGTCGGCAGTTGAGGGGAGAAATCAAATATTGTACAGAAATGAACAACAATGTAGGAAAATTAAAAAGTTTAATTAAAAAAACTATAGAGGGATGTTTGGGCAGAAATAATCCAGTTCCACAAGTGATAACTCCATAGTTGTTTTTCCCTGATTTGTAAGTTATTATGTGATCATTTTTCAATAAATTTACTCCCCATTTATTTCTATTGTACTAATATCAGAGTGTACAATGGCCCCTAGGTACCCCTGGCTAAGGGGAAGATATTGAGGGCTACCTTTTTTATTTTTAGGTAACACTGGTTTACAACACTGTATATGATTTAGGGGTAAAGGACCACGCCTCTTCACTTGTATGTCTCACCACACCACACCTACCACCAAAGCACCCATATTCCTTCACCATAGTCCATTGACTCTCTCCCCTCCACACTTTGATCTCCTCCCTCCCCCTTCTCCTCTTGTAGCCTTAATTCTGTCCTCAGACTTCTAGGGTTTGCTCTTGGTTTGATTCTGTTCTGTTTTGTTTCGGCTTGTTTTGTTTCTCTATATGCCACATGTAAGTGACACCATCGTTATTTGTCTCCTTCTGACTTATTTTGCTCAGCATACTACTTCTACTTTCATACAACTTTCACAAGTGGCAAGATTCCTTCTTTTTTATAGCTGAGTAGTATTCCAGTGTATATATTCCCTGCCCACTCATCTGTCCTTGAACACTTAAATTGTCTCTATAACTTGGCTATTGTAAAATAGTGTTGCAATGAATGCATATATCTGAGGCATATCTCAATGGGAACATATCAAACAGTGGCACAGCAAGTTTGGAATTAAAAATTATGCAGGAATAATTCACAAAGCATGTAATCCATGTGCAGACCATTGAAAACTGGCTACTTCTGAGATGTGTCTACAAAATCAGCCAGGCAGCTTTGCAACAATTACAACAAAAGATTATGGAAGGGTATCCTCAGTTGAAGGCATCCATTCATGGCTAACTAAGCCCAATAGTACCACATGTCCATGTTCCAAAGTTATTCTTTAGACCAGGGACACAGAGTCTTTTGAAAATTTGAACTTATTCTCATAAGCCAAGATGAGACCTATGTGCCCAGAGATATTTAGAACTGCCATTTAGTACTGAACTTTCTTAATCAGATAGACACTAACAGGGTCTAAGGTCAAACCCACCATTTTTAACTTAGAAAATGAAGAAATCAGGGCAAGTTACACTTCCAGATGGGTAAATAAATTCTAGGAACCTATGCTGGATTTCAACATCATTATCAAAAAGCCTGGCATTCTGAACAAGAGGGTTGACACTGGCAACCCACCCAAGAATGGGTGCTCTAAGAACCCCCAGCGCCCACATGACTCAGAAGCTCTGCAGCAGTTTCCAACCCCCATGGGGACCTAGCAATCAGAGGTAACCACAGTTCTATGTTTTGGAGGAAAATCTACAAATGAAAGTTTTCCTGACTTAACTACAGGGATGCCTTGTTTTCCTAGATTAACTCACAAAGAGTAGATACTAGCATTTCCAACCAAGAAAAGAAAGGACATCTTGGGCTAAAAGGAGCCTTCAATGTGAGAAACCAAATTTGTATAAGGATTCAAATTTCTTGCATTTTAATTTGAAATAGAACTGAAACTTCAAGAGCTGCTCATCTTGGGGCCTCCGTGGTGGCGCAACAGATTAAGTGCAGCACTGTGAAGCTATCCAGAGCCACTGCAGAATGAGTTCAATCCCCAGCCAGGGAGCTTCCCACATGGCACAGCAGACCTCTCCTGCCTCGCCCGCTGTTCCCCTCAGCAGTGTACTTTGGTTGATCTGTCTGTTCTGCGCCCCACTCTGTCTCTGGTGAATCCTCTCACCACCCCACACTTCTGGTCTACACCCCAACTTGTATGCATAAATAAATAGATCTTTAAAAAAAAAAGAGCTGTTCATCTTTGGGGGATTTCATAGGTCCTTGGCCAGAGACCAATCTGGACCATAAGAAGAAACCACCAGGATCTTTTTTTATTAAGAAACAGTTTTAGTCATCTGGACTTCGCCTTTTGAAAGAATATTTTTTTTTTGTCCTAGAGTCAGCATAAAAGAATGACCCCACAGGGAAACCCCGATGATACAAGCCCACTGGTTCCATACCGAAATCCTTCATCCTGATGGCCAACAGGATGTCATCTGCTCCACTCTTCCCTTCCCGATGCCTACCATCTTCAAGGGGCATGACAGCAATATATACAGAATTTAATTGCAAGTCATTTTCCATTTCATTCTTAAAACCAAGGAAATCTAGTAGGATTTTATAAGCAGGATTTATAAGCAAAAATTGAATTTAGGAGTAGGAAAATGGTGACAAGAAGAGTGAAGACGGGAAGTAATGTAAAATACCAAGAGTCTCCTAGTACCATTGGTCATACAGGAAACTGCCATTTAAATCTCTGTTAAATTTTCTCCTCTCAGTTCTTTGCAGAATTCTCCTCACATTTGCGGACAGGAAGCCCCACTCACTAAAAGTGACTCGAGTATTAGATACCACCGCCATGAAGTGTTGGGACAGAGCAACAGCAATAGACCCCATACAACAGCACCATCCTACATGGAAGTGCAAACCTATGTCCACCACCCTATTGCTGACTCTGATTCCCCATGTATCAAAGCCATATTCCACCCATAATGATAGGTGAGGGGGGCAAGTTTACACAGCTAACAAGCTACTGTTGCTCCCTCCTTGTTTGTCAGCAAGAAAGGAGCAGAAAGTTCAGTTATCCCCACTGGCCACTGGCCAAAGGCCCAATTGCTCCCGGAGGAAATCTTACAGAGACTGTGTCATAGTTATTTCCTTCCTCAGTCCTGCCCCTCCTTCATAGTTACTTGGTTGCCAAGTTCTGTCCATTCTTTCTCCACTGTATTTCTCAAATTAGTCCTTTTCTTTTATCGCTACTATAATTATACTTGGTGAAGTTCTCGTTATTCCTCCCCTGGACTTGGGCTGCAGTTTCCCACTCACCTTCCCCAAACTCACGTCTATCTACTATAATCTACTTTCTTTTGACAGATGACTTTCAGTTTAGTCTTCCCAAAGCATATATCCTCCTTGTCACTATCAAGAATTCCTTTTCAATGTCTACCCTGAATTTATCACTCAGGCACTTGGATTCTGCTATCCTTAACTATTATTTGTTTTAATAGTGAGTTCCACTCTCAGAAATGAGACTGGCAAAGCAAATCAAAATAAACAAGGGACTCCCAAGAAAAACACCAAAGAATGACAGCATCCAGGGGTCCTGGAGCTGCAGGATGAGCTCATGAGTATTTCTGACTCTTGTCCCATCAACACCCTGCATGCGAGGCCTTAATCATCTATATGCTGCTGTCCTGAGCGTGATGGGGCTGGCTCTGCTGCCCAGATGCCTCAGTTGATAAAGCATAAGAATTTATTATATGTCACAATTAGAATGTAATACTAACCCACAGTGATAGCAATGGCGTTAGGAGAAACAGGCTAGAGGGAAGAGTCCTTGATATTAGAGAGATACATAAAGATTGTAGAAAGTCCCTTGGAGAAACACACATAGAAAAAAGGTGCTCAGTCACTTTCGACCTCATTGCAGCACTGCCATTTCTGGGGCTGAACGCAATAGTGCTTGGGGAGTAGACGGTCTCTCTTCACAGCGCAGGGTGGGACAGGCCCTAGCATGCACAACTCTGGGGATTCCAGTGTAAGTTTTCTGTCATGGTGAAAGGTGAACATAATGGAATGTCCCTCACAGTCTCTATAAGGCCTATGACAGTCAATAGTCATTCCTCTAACCCCAGAGGTGGTACAGACTATTAAAACAAGAGCCTGAAAAGGCAAAGTGCTAACTTCTCTCTCAAAAGAGAAAATAAAATGAAACTAACAAACAAACCAAGGAGGACAAACTATAATTTTGCCTGATTATGTCATCACACAAAATAGGAAGTTCTTCTTAAGATCTAACCTGCATTTCTCCTGCTGTTTTGTGTTTGCTTTACTATAAATGTTCAGAGCCTCTTTGCAAAGAGAGAAAATCCCACTGCCCTTCTCTGCTGGCCATTAGGTCCAGCCACACAATTGCTCTGAAAGTCATGGTTAAGGTGTCTGTCCCCCCAAAGGGTCAGTGAGCTTTGCTCCCTGTGAGAGCTGTAGATACTTTTAAATATCAACCCTGCCATCCATTAAGAGAAGCCAGACTGTGGCTACGGGTGCTGTTATCACAAACCCAGTTTTTCCTGTGGGTGAGGATAGGGCTCTTTAGGAAAATTTTCAATATGTCATTGTATCTTAACTTTTTTGTATCTATCTACAGTTTCTTCTATCTTAAAAAAATACATGCTACTCTTGATTTTTTTTTTTTTATGAGGCACAAAGGAGTGACACACAAAGGGGTAATCAGAGTGGGACTCAGATGATATGGAGACTGCATTTTGCCACAACCAGGATTTGCCTCCTTTGGGGTCCCTGAGTCCACCAGTAACCTCCAACATGCTGACATGCATGCAAATGGCCTTAGGACTTCCATGTCCGGTCAGAGAAATACAGAAAGCCAGGAGGAGAGGCAAAGGCAGAGACCCATCTGATGAGTGTTCCCAGTGACCAGGGACAGTTTGCTTACTATCTCCGACATTGGTCTCTCAACCTAACTAGCCATTGCTAACTGGTCTGCCACTTCAAAAATGGTTCTCTCTGGGAAGAATGCCTCTCAGAGGTTCCTGTCCTGGGGAGATGCTAACTGTTGCACTGAAGTAAGAAACAAGAGACTCAGTTAATATATAGTAGTCACCTGTTATGACCCAGGACCTAGGAAGCAGTGCCATGTTCTTCAGCCTCAATTCTCCCATCTGTACAATGGGACCTGGTAAAATGGGGATAAGATGATGCATCTCCCAGGGTACTTGAGAAGATTTAATTAGATGGGATAAAACTCTTAGCACAATGCCCAGAACATAAGAAGTGACTCTTCAGCTGTGCTTCTTGGAATAAATAGTACCACAGTCATTTCCAGGGCCAAAGCAACAAAGAGCAGTGGGCAGAAAAGCTCAGGGAATGTGACCACAGCCCCTCTTCCCTTGGGTCCCTCGATGATCCCACCGTACAGGGGTGCAGAGCATTTCTCTCTTTCACCCAGGTCCCAGCCTCTCCCAGAGAGGGAGCAGCGGCGGCACAAGAAAGACCTGCCTCCTGCGAGATGGGCAGGGCGCCGAGCTGCGCCTGGATCCAGAAGAGACATCTCTGTCCAGCATTTCGATCAGGGCTCTTCTGAGCCAGCTCCTGGGGCACACACAAAGACCCATTCAGGATGGCTGGGGTTCTGAAAGCAAGCAGATGAGCCGAGGGGCCCAGGAAGGGGGCGGAGAAGCAGCACAGCGCCTGGCACCAGCCCTGCTGGGGCCCGCCTCAGGCCAGTGGGCGTGGAGGACTCAGGTCTGCAGCCACGCTGCACTCTTTGTTTTCCCTTTGATTTCCTTCTCTGATGGTGGTCCAGGGCAGGGAGGACACCAGTTGCCATGGCTGGGATCGAACAACCTTCCTGGAAGAGGCTGGGAGTCCCCACCCCATGATGCCAGCCCATAAGAAGGGTATCCAGTGGAAACTGGCCATTGCTAACTGATCTGCCACTTCAAAAACGCTTCTCTCTGGGAAGAATACCTCTCAGAGGTTCCCGTCCTGGGGAGATGCTAAGTGCCTCACTGAAGTAAGAAACAAGAGGTTCAGTTAATATATAGTAGTCACCTGTTACGACCCAGGACTTAGGAAGCAGTGCCATGTTCTTCAGCCTCAATTCTCCCATCTGTACAATGGGACCTGGTAAAATAACCTGTGGAATTCAGAGGGGAGCTGCTTTGAGAGCTTCCAGGTAGCAACCTGTTTATTGTCTCTGAGCCCACAGCAGGATCCAGATCTACCCCTTCTGCGTCTCATGGAGAACATCTGGTCAAGGACTCCAGAGTGCTTGGCTGTGCAGGCTGCCCCCAAATAAATGTGACATGATGCCCCAAGGATGTGCTTGTCCTGCAGGGCCCTGGATATTATAGCAGAGAGGCTGCTTAAAAGACCATGATTCTTGGATGCAGAGGAAAATAAGATTCCCTCCTTTACCTCTCCCCTACTAAATCTCTGTAAGACTATCCCAATAAGGTGACAAGGCAAACATGCCACAGAAAACTCAGTCCCTTTTTGCAGCCAACATTGTACAACATTTCCTATGGGACAAGGGCATTTCCCAGATGACTCACTCAGAAGGGCTAAAGGATTTTCTATGATCTAAAGAGTTTCCACATCAGTGAATCTGGCTGTTCAACTTTCCTAGAATGCACTGACTATATTTATTCAACTAGATATCTCTCACCCAATGGTAACAGTCAGTACAAGCTATGCTTCCTCCAGGAAGCCTTCCTTAATGAACAGCTGTAATCAGTGACACTTCACCATGTCCCCACAATACAGCTATTTCTTAGTCCTTAGGAAATTATATGGAAGTGGTTTATCTCAGTTCTCTCTGTGGTCGGGTACTGTACTTTAATAATCTTTTTGACCCTAGCATCTTGCACAATGGCAGTGCTGTAACAACATGGTAGCTTAGTAAATGTTTATTGAACTGAGCAGATGTGTATCAATCTCTTGTTCTAGTAGCAACTGTATCTAGAACAGTATCAACTGTTCTAAAGAGAACAGTTGCCAGCATAAACCTCCATTTGTGTTTTTTAAGAATATCCTGCCATCTTTGCTTTCAGGAAGTTCTATCTCATATCTACCCACCTGCCTCCTGACACATACATGGCTACATTTTTCTACCATGTGACGGTAACAGCTGGTTATCATCTTCACTATTATCAGAGTAATAGCAGAAATTGCTAGGATCATTCATCATTTCTTTCTACCAAGTCAGTTTTACTTGGGGGAGGGATGGGGCTTAAATCAGGAATGAACTGTCAGAATCTCAGATCTAACAGTTTTTACATTTAACAGAAAAAGAAAAAAAAAAAAACTTCCAAGAAAGATTGTGACCAAAAAGCATCTGCTCATTTCAATAAACTTTTGTGAAGTGCCTCAGATTATGAGTGATGGAGAATAAACAAATGCATAAATCCCCACCATTGAATGATCTTTAACCTGGAATGGAAAATAACGAGGGGATTTAAGTTAACGAATAAAAAGCAGCACTCACTCCCCTTTCTTTGTGATCCCTTGGTTAGACTCACCATATTTTGTCTTGGTGTAGAAATGACCAGAGTGCTTAAAAAAAAAAAAAAAAAAAAAGACAGTTTTCAATACCTGAGCAATATGGGAGAAAACTAAGTGGCCCAACCAGGGAACACGTTGGGGACATATTGGAGAGCCATTTAGAGGACAACTGCCATGGGTATGTTGACACTGTGAAAGAAATTCATTTGCATGTTCACTGCTAGGCAGAAGCTGGCCTCCACTGACCGCATATTCAGAAAGCTGGCAAGAGCCGCTGGTCACCAACTCCAGAAAGGGGTGGCTCCCTTCTTTTGGCCAAGGAGCTCAGGGTCTGCGTGACTTGAGGGAAGTCATCTGGGGACATTTAGGATTCTGATCTAGTGAGCCAGTGGAAGCAGCACAGATAAGCCCAGGACAGAATTCTGGCAGCCTAAATGGCATCTGCTTGGTCTGAGCTTCTGGCTCTGGCTCCTGGTGGGAGACTGGGAAGACTGCGCTTGAAGCTGGTTACAGCAGGTGGCGCAAGAGAGCACAAACTAACCCCTAGTGGGATGGGAAAGAAAGCGTGGTATTCATTCCACCCCAAACAGAGGCACTAGGTCCAAGAAGGGCCAAGGAGACCAGGCTTTCGTGCTGTGCCCAAAAAGGCAAATTGCCTGGGCAGAGCATAGAGCCAAATATGGGCATTGTCAGGTATAGAAAAGATAGGTCCTCGGAGGTCTAAGTAAAATCCTTGGAAGGCCAGCACTTTGAGGAAATGTGCAAAGAAAAAGAAAGAGAAAAACAACATACATTAACTTCAGGGCCAAGATAAATGCTCCCGGGGTTGAATGGTTCAAACCACTCTGAACCCTTAGATAATTCTCCAAATAGCCTTCCCCTCACATTTCCCACCAGTAGAACAAAGGCATACCCCCATCAACAGAACAAAGATAACCACAACAAAAATGCCACTTACTCTTGGTAAAGTACTGAAGATAGACTTTTAGAAAATAGCAACAACAAAAAAGAAAATTTTTGACATCTTAAAGCTACTAGATGAAGCCACCTTCTTGATTGATTGATTGATTTTTCTGTATCTATGTCTGCAAATCCTACCAATCAGAGCAGGAGGGCAGCAAGAAAGTTCCTTCCCACACACGCCCAGGGCTCCTCAGCTTCTGTGGCCCAAGGGCACTTATCTATTTGCACAGCACATAAGTTGGAGAAATTTCAGCTGGAGAAGACTCCACGCACAGTATACAGTATCACACACGAGATAGAGGGCAAGCTCTCTCTTCCAAAAGATAACATTCAAAAGCAGTAAATACTAAGACTTGCAGTAGAGAATTTACCTCAAACACTTAAGCAGTGAAGGTTGCCTGAGGATAAATCTTGGGGAATGCAAGGAATTTGACTGATTTTTCCAATGGGTTTACTTTCCTGTTGTTACTTCTCTCAGGGGAAATGGTCCTAGATACCTAAGGTCCGTGGTTATATAAATCAATTCTGGGTGTTTACTTAAGTACATACATATATACATACATGTGTGTATGCATATGTGTGTGTGCCTGTATACACACACACATGCATACACACATACATATATATATAGTCAAAATCTCCTCATTGCTTGAGAAATTGTCGATACATTTATTGTGTTTGTTCTCAATCTTCTGCCAAAAGCAGAGCCTGTTCAACTAGATTCACTGCTGGGGTCACTGCTCAACTAGGGCAGTATATGAATCTCAGGTGTGTCCCCAAACCCTCCTCCTCCAATTTGAGGGATCCACATCACAGATGTCTCAGTAGCAGAAATTACAAGCGCAAGGTGATAGAGTTTCCATCAAAGAGTTACGAAAATGCAGAGCAAGGATGTCCCTCTGACTGGAATCAGAAAGGCTTCATGGAAAGGATACTGGAGTGCTTTACCCCTCTGTGCCTCTGAACATGCTTTGTTCTACCTGAAATGTCCTTCTTCAATGCCCATCATTTTTTAATTTTTTGTTTTCTTTAAGACTCAGTTCTGATCACATCTGAAGCTTTCCCTCACTGACCAGCACCTTGTCCCAATGTGTTCTTTGATCTCCTATGAAAATCTCATTCCAAGTATAAAACACAGCATTATTGTCATCATCTGTCTACTATATATTCACTCACATTTTGTAGATTCCTTTTTTCTGCCTCTTAATGTTTCCCAGGTCCCTCTTCCCTCTCCTCAACCCATTTTAAGTAGGGTTCCCAGATAAAAACTAAATTCCAAAGCAATCTAAGTTCCCTGTGATAAGATGTGATGTATATACACACACAATGGAATACTATTCAATCATAAAAAAGATGAACGCTTGCCATCAGCATGGATGAAACTGGAGAGGTTACACTAAGCAAAATAAATCAGGAGAAAGGATGATTTTACTCCTATGTGGAATATTTAAAAAAGCAAAGAACAGACAAAAACACACTAAAGCAAACCTTTGAAATTTGACTGTGAACTGAAGCTACCAGAAGAGGAGGGTGGAGTTAGGGAGCAAAGCGGGGAGAGGGCACAATGGACTGTTGGGGAGCATTATTGGTATTTGGTGGTGAGTGTGGTATGGTAACATACATTTTTAAAGGTGTGAACTTGTACAAATAAAACTTATATAGTGTTGTAAATGAAACTAGAATGCCCAGGGAAATTCAGATTTAAATACAAAAAATATTTTTAATAAGTATATCCCAAATATTGCATGCACTACATTTTTATTTGCTAATGCAGGTGACCTAATTCCTGAGTTCGTTCCTTGACCCCCCAGCTTCCTGTCCCAGGAGGGAATATGTTCTACATAGTCACTCTCACCCCAGCACTTCAAGAAGAAAAGGGGCCACCCCTCGCAAAGACTTGTAATGTGCTAGAAGAGTAACCTAAGTTCAATTTCAGCTCCATTTTTCCCCCTCCTGTATTAGGCATATTTAATCAATGGAAATGAAGTGTTTTCATCTAATATAAAAACACATGCTTGGGGCCTCCCTGGTGGCGCAACAGGTTAAGCACTGCGCTGTGGAGCTGTCTGCAGCTGTGGCAAGAGTTCAATGCCCGGCCGGGGAGATTTCCACATGGCACAGCAGACCTCTCCTACCTCGCCCACTGCTCCCCTCAGCAGTGTATTTAGGTCCATCTGCCTGTTCTGCTCCCCACTCTGTCTCTGGTGAACCCTCTCACCACCCAGCACTTCTGGCCTGCACCCCAACTTGTATGCATAAATAAATAAATCTTAAAAAAAAAAAACAAAACCACATGCTCAATTGTCTTTAAACAGGAGGGTTATCACTAAAATTTCATTTAAATATGGTTTGATGAGTTGCATGAAGTGTATGACGTGATAACCTGTTAACATTTTGAAGTATGGCAGACTGGAGGTAGTGGCATTTACCTTTTCAGGTCCTGCTGCCTCTTTCAACCTCTTCTCTTCTCAAAAAAGCAAGGGAGATCCAGGTGGGAAAGTATGAATCTGCAGAAACAAAACCAATCCATCAGACAGGGTCCACCAATATGAAACATCATTTCACTCTCTTAGCAAGCAAAACTTTAAAATCGAAAGTATCAACATCTTAGATTTCTCCAACAAGTGCTTTCCACCAACAGTAACATTCCTTCCACTTATATCCAATCTCCCTGGTGAAAAATTTGCACCAAAGATAATCTAGAGAACTACTGCCCTACCTTTTTTAGGTCATAAAATGCACAGGAAATTATAAGAAGCAGATACCTGGGATAAATGGAGAAGCATTTGAAAGAATCTATTTGAGACTTAGTGATAAGATAAATTATATTAATAAATTTAAAAATTAGAAAGTGTTATGAAAGCTATTAGATATGAATGCTACATAAAACAATCCAGTAAAACAAATCATTTTCTATTCAGAAACACCAAATAACTGATTTTAAAAGGTAAAGATTAAAAATTACAAATGCCTCCAAGGTTATTGGGAAAAATAGAAGAGCAAATTAAATCAGAAAAAAAAATGAATATTTTATAATGCAGCCAAAGCAAAGAACATCACTGGTGATAAACAAGCCAGGATGGAAAAAAAAAATAGGCAAATTAATACCAAGACATTTTAACAGAAAGATCAGGGAGAACTGAACACAGCTTCACCACATCACTCCAGTGGCAGGGGGTAGTCACAGTTTCATATATCCAAATCATAGAAGTCAGGAAGTTTATAGCCAAAACCATACAATGAACATTCAAATAGAGCTGAACATTTCTAAATAATTATCAAACCTGTTTCAACATATTTTACCTTCAAGAAACTTAACAAACAACCAGATCTCACAAATTTTGCGGGCCATTCCAGCCACCCCACGTGACCCTGAAAGCTCTGCCTTCTAAGAAAGAGATCACAGCTAGCTTGCTTCCTGGTGAGAGAGGAGAGGCTATCTCCTTGAGTGCCATCCCGAAGGAGAACGATGGCACACCCAGCAGAGTCCCACTGAGTCATCAGCAAGCATCATCAACATGAGCAGGTATCAAAGAAGTGAGAAATTTTTATCTTGAAGCCAAATGAAGATCTTCTTCAAGTGTTAAGGATCATGGAACATGGAGGTTTCCCATGGGAAAAACTCAGGGATCACTCTTTTTCTAGCTAGCCCTGTTGTAGAAAAGAATAACCATTCCATTCAAACACACAGCCAGGACAATAACAAAAGGCCAAGTGCTGATGAGTACTGGAGATAGAAAACAATAAAAACCTTGGTCCTATTTAGGAGCAGCTCACAGTATGGCCAGTGAGACAGTGCAGAAAACAGAAACAGTACAGCCTGGGAAGGTCTGGGTACCTAGTCATGTCCTTGATGAGCTCAAAAATGCTTAAGATTTAGAGAGTCTCCCCTGCCCACCCTCAATTTATGCTATCACCAAGCACACATGATATTCCAGAGCATCTGGCTGTCTTCTGAATCATCCTCTTTCTCCAAGACCTTGCCTTAAGTTTGATTCTTATAAGTGCTTTGCTCCTACTGGAAAGGATGCCACTTCCTCCTTCACACTCTCAGCTAGCCCAGATGGCGTCAGAGCTTGGGAAGAAGACCACACTATTCTCAGTTACCCCTGGGTGACTAGACTCCAACAGGCCTAGAATGTAAGACACAGAGGAGCAGAGAACTGGGTTGGAAACGAATCTAACCATTTTTAAGTAAAAAGGGGCTTTTTATTCTACTCATCCCAGTTCCTAAGTTTCAGCAGGGTTTCCTTGAACAGCTGACTTTGAAACTGTCAGCCAAGCTTGTGCCTCTCAAGAGGCTGCCTCCTTCAGTCCCATCGCTGGACGGATTCACAGTGTTGAGCCATGTGGCTGTTTGATTCTGTCATGGATGGCACATCCATCAGGGAGCTGCATCTGAGTCCCCAGCAAAACGAAATTAACTAATGTACATAAATTAGCACCAAATGTCTACTCTGTGGAGAAATGCCCAAATCATTCTTTTCTACAACAGGAAATTGACCATTCCCCAGTTCCTATCAGCCTCTTTCTTCAACAGGAAACTACACCTCACCACATGTTCAGTTTTACAGTTTATCAAATGATTTCAAATACTTTTCCTCTTTTGACTTTTGACATTTGGGTAGCAGACAGGTGAAGGTTTTATTTCTACTATTTAAATGAGAAAAATAGAGCTTAAAAGAGTTCAATGCATGCACGTATCATCGTGTTAAAATTTGAAGGGACTATTGTTGAACCAAGACCTTTGGCCACAGAATTCAGTGTTCCCTCCAGGATGCCATTCCTAGCCAGCCAGGAACATTTGAGAAGTTGACATGAGGAAGCTACCATGCCCTTTCTGTGTTCTCTCAATCTCCAACCCACAATTCAACAGAAGTCTCCCACAAAAGTGCCATCCATGTCTGAGTCGCCTTTGGTGAGTAGCCAATTGCAAGAAAAACTATGCACACATCTGAGTATTGACACAGATTTATATAATGATAAAATTTATTATCACCCCCTGTATTTAAACTCCTTGCCACATTCCCCATGTTCTTCTCCATGGAGGAAGTGTCTGGAACATAGTAGAATCTCAATAACTATTGGTTGAATGAATAAATTCATATTTATTTCTCTCATTCTTTTCACGCCCCAGAGTGGCCCTCTATTTCGGTCAGTCCTATCTCTGAGCTGCCTCTACTGAGGCAGCCATGCTGGAGGACTGGAACAGGTTCAGGGAAAGAGGGTGCCATATGCAGCGAAGTGGATGACAGCCAAACAAAAATAAAACAGTAGTTTCTGCTCTGCTCAAGCACAATCTACAAATTCAAGCACCAGAGATGATGGGGGTGAATGATGTTTGGAACAGATATGAAAATCTCATTTTATAGATGAAGATATATAAACTCAGAGAAATTAAACAACTAGCCAAAGATCACACAACTGGCAAGTGACAGAGGCAGAATCTGAGCTCAGCTCTGACTGGGTTACCACTCTCAACCGGATGCGGGCCACGGTAACTGACTCCCAGCTACTTCTTGAAGCTTCTCAGTACACTAAACTCAAGCATCTCCAAAGGGCTGTTGAATCGACCTCTCAGGCTCTTCACGCAACAAGTCCTTCCCTCACCTCTCAATTACAACCCGTTCTCTACCCACTTTCATCACTCTGGAGTCCTTTCACTTTTTTGTTGTTTTTAGGATATATTTCTTCATAACAAATCATAAAATTTTGTTATTATGTTTATAGTTATTTCCTGAGTAGGCTTTGCTATGGTATTGATTTTGTCTTTTTCAGAGTATTGATAGATGCCAAATATAAGAATATTATGAAGAATACAACAGACATTCAATAAATACTTGCTGAATTGAGGGAAATAATGAATGATAAGGTACTCAGTTAACATTTGTTGAAGGGAGAAAGTGTCAACACTTCTCACCTTACCGAAGCTTTCCCATGAATACACTCCATTTTTTAGAATTTTTTTTATTAATTTTTCCTTACATCACCATTGTAGCCCCCATAATTCTCCCACCATCATATCACCTGTGAATCATCACCATATTCCTTTGTGTTCATCCCTCCCCTATTTTGTCCCCCACCCCCTCACCTGCTGTATGCCTCAGTTCTATGATCAGTTTGCTAGTTTTGACCTTTTGTTCAGTTTCTCTATATTCCACATATAAGTGAGACCATCCAGTATTTTATCTTTTTCTATCTTTTTCCCTCTGACTACTGACTAATTTCAGCTAGCATAATCCCTTCCAGTTCTATCCATGTTGCCACAAATGGCACGAAATGTCTTTTTTGATGACTGAGTAATATTCCATTGTATAAATGTATCACAACTTTTTATTCCATTTATCTATTTGGGGCATTGTTGTTTTCATATCGCGGTTATTGTAAATAATGCTACAATAAACATAGGTATACTCCATTTATTAAATGTCCCCCATATGCGACTCCCAGGGACATAAGTAATTTCATTTAATGAGCCCCCATATCTTTTGAGATGGATGATCAATTCCCATCTTATCGGTGAAGATGACCAGACTCCGGTGAATTAAATAATTAGCCGAAGATCACACCACTGATAGTTGGCAGAGGCAGAATCTGAGCTCAGTTCTGTTTTAAGCCCAAAGCTTGGTGGTCCAAAGCTTCTGCCACAAACATCTCAACCTAGTTACAATGGTATGTACCTCCTAGGAAGGTCCTGCCTGGAGCAATGAAATGTTGCCCCACACCAAATAGGCAATTCTTAGTTGCTTCTCGTTAAAGGTGTCTCATTAGACTCAGGTGAAACTCAAGAACATTCATTACCTGAGATGATCAGTCACATCTTCTAGTTCTGGAACTAGATAGTAATCCCTGTTTCTGAACCAAATCTGGTAATTTTCATTTCTAATCATTCAAGAATTTAATTAGTATCACGGCCTTAATCAGGTGCATTGCTAATACAGCTGATGTCATCAGAGTTTAATTAGTCTGAAGGAGAAAAAAATTCTTACGGTCTATGTCTCTCTGGTATAGAAGAATAGAGGTAAAGAGTCTCAAGGGTTTGCAGAAGAGAGATCAATGTAAAATCTGGATTCTATGATTTAGGAATTTTTGAAACATTACCTAGGAAAGGTTTTTGATATAAAAATATTACGATAAACGGGTGACAATTACAACCATTTTCATTCTATTTAGGTATAATTTGTACATCACAGCATTCACTCTTTGTAACTGTACAATTCAATGGGTATTTGTAAGTGTATAGAACTGGATGATTATCACTGCCACCCAGTTTTAAAATATTTCCATCCGTCTCTCAGATTTCCTGAAACCCATCTGCAGTCAGTTTGTGCTTCTATCCTTCATCCCAGGCAACCACTGATCTGCTTTCTGTGTCTGCATATTTGCCTTTTCTAGTCATTTCATAAAAACGGAGTCACACAATTTGATTGCCTTTGTGTCTATCTCCTTTCACTTCGTGTGATTTTGAGGTTCATCTATGTGGTAACATGTCTTGGTATTTGCACTCTTTTATTGTTAAATAATATTTCCATGTTTGGATATAGTTCCATTTTCTTAATCCATTCACCAGGTCATGGGCTTTGGGGTTGTTTCTGCCTCTGTTATGAATAATGCTGCTGTGAACACTTATGTACAAATCTTTATGCGGATATGTTATTCACTTCTCTTTGGTAAAATCCTGGCAGTGGAATTGATAATGTCTTTTTTTTTTTATTGCTGTTTATCTCTTTTACATTTTGTATTCCCCTTGGGCAATTCCAATTCACCCGTGACCCATCTCCGTGGTCCCTTGTGTCATTTTCTACTCCATTTTGTGCCCTTATTCTCCCCCTCCCTCACTGAGTGTCTCTTTTTTTATATATATATATATATATTTTTTATTTATACATACAAGCTGGGGTACAAGCCAGAGCTGTGGGGCGGTGAGAGGGTTCACCAGAGACAGAGTGGGGAGCAGAACAGGCAGATCAGAAATACACTACTGAGGGGAGCAGCGGGCGAGGCAGGAGAGGTCTGCCGCACCATGTGGGATTCTCCCCGGCCGGGCGTCGAACTCGCGTCGCCGCTGCCGACAGCTCCACAGCGCAGCGCTTAACTGCTGCGCCACCGGGGAGGCCCTGAGTGTCTCTCTCTTATTTGGATTCCCCTATATTCCTGTTATAAGTGAAACCATTCGATATTTTTCTCTTTCTTTCTAGCTGATTTCGCTGAGCATGATCCCTTCTAGTTCCATCCATGTCGCTGCAAATTACATGTGTTTATCTTCTTTGAATGCTGAATAGTACGGAATTGATAATGTCTTATACCAAGTTTCCCTTTAATATTTTAAGAAACTACCTAATGTTTTCCAAAGTGGTTACACTGATTCACATTCCCATTGGTGACATATAAGGGCCACCACTGGTTCTTAATATTTCCTTACATGGGACAATTGAATGCCTTCAATTCCTTACGTTTGATCTTTGAACTGTAACCTAGAAATAAAACTATGAAATACCCAAACACCACTGTAGACAGAGAGAAGGAAATATGCTAAATTAATTGACATAAATGAAGTTTAGATAAGAGAAGGGCTTTGTAGCAAGTGAGTGTTCTCAAGGATAGTATTTTCAGATTTCATTTGCTAGGAAATTATATCAGCCAATTAAGAAAAATAACTCTCCAGGAAGATCAGTTATATTTACGATATAGGTTGCTCATTTATCCAAATTTACCCTAAGATTTATATAACAAAGATACTGGCTTCATTTATTTCATTCTTCCTTTTTACCCCTAACTTGGAGGGAAGAAATATTTTGTCAGCTTTGTCCAGATTTTTTAAGTTGTTATTTATTTTAATAGTTATAACTGACTTCATTCTTAATGCTATTTTTTTTATTGAAGCAACACTGCATCCTAACATTACACAAGTTTCAGGAGTGCTCCATTCTACATCAACATGTGTATATACTGCATTAAGTTCATCACAATATATATACTGCGTTAAGTTCGTCACTGTACAACTGACTCCTTTTACCCAATTTCCCCATCTCCCTCCCCACTTCTTCTTTTAGTATTTAGCAGTAAAATTGGATTTAGCCAACTTATCTATGGGTTCAAAGTTGCTTCATTTTGCTTGTGATCTTCCAAACTCTTGACAAGAGAAACATCATCAAAAGAAAGATGATGCAGCAAACTCTTGAGCTGTAAATTTAGTTTGGCATAAATTTAGGCTCCCTGCTGTCCAGTTCATGGGTTCATTCATTTATTCCAAAGAATGTTAATAAATTCCTTGAATTACCAAAGGCAGGAAAACATGGACTATGCCTTCAGGGTGGTGAGAGCCGTCCGTGAATACAGCGGTGGTGTGTTACAAGCACTACCATCAGTATAAATGCAGATTGGAGGGAGGAGGCAGGCACAAAACAGGGGCTAGGTTAGGAAAAGCATCACAGAAGAGGTCATTCTTGAGCTCTTGTGTTAAAAACTCTAGGTATTTGCATAGAGTCAGGAGCATGGTGAGGGGAGTCCATTCAAACCAGATGCCAGATCATGCAGAGCCCTGGAGCTGTGACCCAACCCAGCATGTCCCAGAGAGCCGCAAAAGCTTCAGTGTGACTGAGCACACAGGGGCAGCTGAGTGCATGAGGCAGGAGAGGAAGGCCAGCCAGGGCCTGCTCCATCTAGACTAAGTTATGCTCTAGAAAATAGGGAACTACTGTTGGATTTTGTGTAGGGTGTGGCATTGTAAAAGTTGAGCTTTTTTTCTGTTCATTTTGACTATAATAAAGAGGATCAGTAGGAGACTATGGTAGAAGCCAGTTTCAATGTACCAACTAAAGCAGCAGCAGCAGCAGGTAATAATGAGGAATGTTAAGAGAGTAGGATCTAGAGCAGTGATTTGGAGTAACAATGACGTGAGGTCCTATAAAATGAAACTTCCTATGTCCCATCCGCTTGGTCTCCAGGAAAAGATTTTGGCCTAGAAATTCTCATTTTAATAATTACTCCACATGAATATAATGTAGGTCCACTGAGGGTGTTGATCCGGAGAACGTGAAGACTCACCATACACAGAGCCTCATGGAAAATCACTGAATCTAGAGCTGCCTCTGGAACCAATGAAGCCGGGGGCATTCCAAGAACAGACTGTTAAATGTTGGGTGAATTTTGCCACTGGTCTCTGCTTCATGAGCCCCTCATTTTGGTTGGTCTAGCTAACTTTGAAAAAGAAAATCGCACTTCAAAGAAAACCAAATTAAAATCAGTCAATACAAACAACTAAATTTAATCATTGGTCCATGTATAACAGTCCCCAAAGAGGCAAACTCAGGCTCATCTAAAATGAAATTCTAGCTTGCCTTACAGGTAAACAACTTTGTATTTCTTTGAATTAGCTCTTGATACAAAAAAATTTTATTCTGCCTTCTGAATATCTCCTCTTTCTCCACCAGCCACCTCCCCTCTCACCGATCTGTCTGACTTCCTAAGAGAGATCTCACTATCATCTCTTTTAAAACATAAACATCAAAAGGGTAGGAACCATATGTGTCAAATTGTTTTGTTCTGGTGTGCTTATGGAAAATAGGCACAAAAATAAATGCTTTGTGTTGATGAAGCTGCAAATATGATGATGTTTTATTTGCATATTGCTATAAGATGCTGAATATATAATTTGTGTATCATGCCAATTTAAGAACATGGGGACTATGCTGTGTTTTGTTTGCAAAATATCTTTAAATGCAAAGCACCAGAGAAATAAATTAAACATTTTAATTAAGTGTAGTGGCACCCACCAGTACACTTCAGTTACATGGTTCAGATAACAATCAAATAATGACCTTATTAAACTTCTGCATTCATGACAGCTTGATAGAATATGGCTAGCCTATACCTGATCAATGTTTCATTGTGTGCTGCAACCAGAATTATAAATGCTGACTAATAAAACAGCCTATATTTACCAGGATTGCTTCATGCCACACATCATGCTGAGTGCTTAATATGAAAGATTTCACTGAATGTTCACAGTGACCTTAAATAGTCAATACTATGAGTCCCATTTTATAGATCAAAAAACCAGGGTTATAACAGCTAAGTTCAAGGCCATAGACAATAAGCAAGGTCGAGCTGAGTGGGCTCTTAAAATGATCCCCTGTTGTCTCTCAACTTTCCATTCCACCTAAGCAATGAATAAGTGGATATAATGTGATGGAAAATGAACAAAATCTGGAGTCTAGAAATTCTAGTTTACAACAGTCATCTGCAAAGACTATAGCCTGAGAATCTACCCCACCTCTCCTCCAGCGGTGTGATGGTCAGTGCTTAACATACCACTCTCTGGGGAGGAAAAAGGCCTGATCTGTAACATTTGTAGATTTCTATGGTATCAATACACTTACTGACCTACCATCCCTGAGGGAGGAGTTGGGAAGGGATGATGTGTTGTACCTACTTCTTCCTAAAGATCAAATTTCTCTTGGACTCTGGGTTAGCCCCAGAGACCTTGGGCCAGGGAGAAAATACTTGTCCTATTTTGTGGCACGGACCCAGTGCAGGGGAAAGGGTGGAGCTCAACCATCTACAACAGACTGGTGGAATACAAGCGCCACCAGGCTATTTTTAATTAAAAAGTGATGACAGCTGAATATATTCCCTGACTCTGCAGCTAATAGCTTCCTGACCTAGACCTTACTCATTAGACCCACTCCCGAAACCAGACCACATTGGTCCCCGTGGGGCTTCTATTATTGGCTAGCCATCTCAACAGATGCAGGTCTATCCAAATCCATGTCTAATATAAGCAAGCAAATGGGGAGATAAAAGGGAAAATGCTTATGTGCTGAATCATAATGCACAGAGGGAGAAGTGGGCATAAGCAGCTGGCTGGAGAGGAGGACACTAGAGGTCATCGCCATAGAGTTCCTAAGCAGCCCAGGACTAATCCTGTCCAGTCATCATTAGTTCATCAATTCTGTCCAGTTATCCTTCCTAGCTTCTCTTTTACCTATGCATTTCTGTCATTAAAAATGTTTACTTGGCTATCCTGTTAGGTGTTGTTTAAGTGTGATGGTTAAAGATATTTTTTGCAGTCAGACACAGCTGAAACATTTGATAACAATGCTTTCATTTAATCTGCACTATAACTCTGTCCATTCTATAGCTAAGGAAACAGAGTCACAAGGACATAAGTGGTAGTTCCTGAACTGAAACCAAGGCTGGTTTAATTCAAAGACTTTGGTTCTTCACCAAAATATTCTAAGAGTGTCTCCTCCCTGCCAGCCACTCTCAACTAACCCATCAGCCATGTCCATTTCTTCTCGCAGACCTCGCCATCGGCACTACCTCAACCTGGAGGGATATACCCTCCCTACATTCACCCCTCGAAACCATCTAAATTCTAAACATTCTTTAAGGTTCTAGTGACATCCCCACTTTCCTGCAATGTTTTCTTGAATGAGTCCAAGCCAGGTATAATCATATCATTCTTAACCGATTCTACATAATTAACATTAACATTACCTCAGCTGCTTCCTGTTATGTAACCTGTTTGGCTGTCTTTCTGACCTAAAATGAAAATTTCATAGGCAGAAATCATGTGTAGATCTCATAGAGCTATGCTCTAGGTACACACTCAAAATGTTTTTAATTGATGAAGAACACTATGCCCATAGGTTTACTAACAGAATGAAGCTCAGAGAATTCTAGAATTGTGAGAAAGATTACCCTTTCAAATGCTTACTACATGCGACTAAGTCCTCAGTTAGGCATTTGACATATATGATTTTATTTTAACATCTATGGTTTATACTGTGACTTCCATTTTGCAGATTTTTAAAAAGTGGACAGAAGTGAAGAATCTGCTGACACCACATTCTTAGATAACAGCAAAGCTGTGACTTAAATCTAGACCTGTTTGATGCCAAAGTCCACCCCATGCTGCTCCAGAGGTTATCATGTCCATCGCACGGCAGCTGTGAGAGAAAACACCTAAACAAAACTCCAGGCAAGAGATGGGAGTCATACCTCATTCAGAAAGTAATTCTAATGCCCACCTGGTAATACGTGTCAAGTTCTGTTAACTCTAATACTCATAAACTTGTTCTTCATGTCGCTCTTAATTTTCTCTCGCTTCCATTTCATGTCATTTCCCTTTGTTTTATGTGCTAGAAGATAGGAAAACAGCTGGCTGCGATTTCCTAGACAATAATCCTACTTGGACTGGAAAATTCCTATGGCATCATTTCAACTAACTTCCTTTTCTCTAAAATAAAATACAACCACATGCCTTTTTAGAGTGAAGTTTGTCCTAATGACAGGCCTTTCCTACCCAGAGAGAATTACAACTGTTAACAGAGAACACCAGTGAGAGCCACCAGCAGGACCGGATAATCCAGGGATAGATGCTCTTGGATCAGAGATTCATGCTGAAACCAGTTGTCAGAACAAAGAAGCAAAGATCATGGAGGAAAGGACGACGTTGGGAACCAATAAGCCCTCTGACCCCCCCCCAATTACAGGCCATCACTATTTGCCTCAAAAGAAACTCAGGGCCAGGCTATGAGGTAGAAGAGTAGAAAAATGAGGCAAGTGGGCTAGTAATTCTGGGAAGCCAAGGATTGGCAGGCAGCCCTCCTGCCTTGGCACCTGGGGAATCACGGCAGCTGCTCTGGAAAGAGACAAACCCAGTGGAGACCAGAGGAGGGGAGCCTTTCAAATCAGAATGTTAAATGTTTGGCACCCAGCGGCTATGAGAGACGTTGCCAAGTGTCACGCTGAAAATAGGAAAGCGTTACTGGGCCCTGGATGTGAAATCCATAGCACAGTGAAAAGGAAAGCCTAGAAAGAAAATAGCAAGGATGCTGAAATCTAAGCTAGCCTGGTGAAATCCCTTCTGCCACGCTTCCAGGGAGCAAAGGAAAGAAGCATCTGGCCAGGCCCATCCTTCGTGCCTCGCGTCCGTCATAGCACGTTGGGTCAGGCAGGGCCGCGGCCAGCCTTCCCTGAAAGGGATCATCGGAACAATACATTTCAAGAACAAAGCCTGAGCCATTTACCTGTAGATCAAAGTTTGCTCTCAATAAGATGTGCGTTGGAGGGGGCAGAGAGAGGAATGTGGCCCCTTCAGTCTATTAAAAAGGGATTACGGGCTGACAGACCAGGTAAGGAAGCACTGTGCTCTGTGAACAGAAACCATCCTTTAGAAGCGGGACGGCGGCAAGACAAAAGCCTCAGAGACACAACCAGCAACTGTTCGCTGCAGCAGGGTGGCAAAGCGTGAGGTCTGTGTTTGTGCTTGTGTGTAAGGGCGTGTGCAGTATCTTCTGCTGTTGCTAAGATGGTTTCCCCTCCTCACCGGCTTTTCGTCCAATCAAAAGGTAGCTGCTCCTCATTGGGTGCCGAGCTTTATCGAATGACTGTGACGAGCGGAGGTTCAGCCCACCTTATTGGGTTATTCCTATGGCCCATTGTCAGGGGAGAGCGAATCAGACACCTAAATCAATATTTTGTGAAGTGCCACTAGACTCCTGGCTAAATTTGCATTAAATTCCTCTCTGTGCCTCTGCTCTCAGATAAGCATCATATTAACTTCAGAGGTAGAGACAGAGGCAAGCAATCACACGCTGTCACCCTTCAGCCATTTTGGATGTATTCCTGAGCCTCAGCAAAAATCTTGGGATGCCAAAAACGTAACAGAGGAATTAGCTACAATAAAATATAAATGTCCTGAGAAAAAACATATGTAACTATGCTAGATTAATGGTTTCCTTTCTAGATGCAAATTGAACCCCTTCCTTCCTTCCTTTCTGCCTTTCATCCTCCCACCCTTCCTACCTCTCTCGCTCCCTTCCTTCCTGCAGTCATTCAACAAATATTGATTCAACACCTACCCTGAGTTGGGTTCCCTGGTGGCCCTGGTCACCTCACTGCTCCAGCCTGGAAATGGTCTCTCTCAGGACCACATCACAGCAAGCAGGGCACTAGAGGGCCAGGGCTCATCACATTCTAAACAAACTGACGCCAAAGGAAATCAGGGTCTGATCCACCATCCATAGGATGAGATGAGACTGAAGTTCCACAGCTGGACATCTCCTAGTGAGAGTCAAAGATTCTCAATGAAAAGTTGGTCTAATGATCAAGATTTCTCCAAACTCTCCATAAATCTCTGACAATTTGTGGATACATAGTGATCCTAAGGAAGAGAAAATCTCAAGGTGCTAATAAATTCCCTCTCTTGTATGAAGAAAATAGAAAAAAAAAAACAAGAAAAAAAATTCTGCAAATCCTCTACTGCCACTTAGCAGCTACTTTTTGTCTGTAACACTATTCTCTGTGTGCCTCCCTGTTATAAGAATAAAAAAGATGGTGTATGTATCAAAACTAACCCTTTCATTGATGCGTGATGCTGATCCCCGCTCACCAGTTCAAGCACCTCCCACAATTCCTGGTTTCTTACTAAAATTTCAAATTTCCCCTCTTTGGGTCATTTTCATCATCATTAAAATATGCTGCGGTACCACTCTTCTTTTAAAAAATGGAGCTAATAGAGGAAAAAAACACTCTATGGATCTAAGGCTCATATTCAGCTGGCATAAACTGTCATGATGACTGCTAAAATGTTGAAAAAACTTTTGGACCTTCTGTGCTTCGCAAGGACCCCTATCTCAATTTTTCTAGCTCAGCTTCTCCCCAGGAACTTTCTGGACATTTCATTGCTTAGCAACCAACGGGCTAAAGACTAGGGCACCAGGGTTCTCCAAGATTCTGCTCCAGACCAGTAGCCAGCATCCAACTGATACAAGCAACCAAAAAAAAAAAAATTTGTTATCATTTGGGCCATATATATTCTTATCATTCCTGGTTAGACCCTACATTTTCTTTGAGTCAACCCTCCCCCATCACTTTGAAACCCTTTGAAAGAGTTGTCAGTCCTCACTGTTATTATTTCTCTTCCTTTTTTCTTTGGAATATATTCCAATTAGTTTACCTTTCCTAATGCTTGACAAGCACTGTGATTTTGTCAAGGTTATCGATGAACTTCCCCATCTTGCCATATCCAAAGGTCAATTCTCAGTTCTCATCTTATCTGGCTTTTTAGTAGCTTTGGACACAGATTCCCACTTACTTTCTCTCTCCTTAAAGCTTTTTTACTTTCGGGCCTCCCTGGTGGCACAGTGGTTGAGCGCTGCACTGTGGAGCTGTCAGCAGCACGCGATGCGAGTTCGACGCCCAGCCGGGGAGGATCCCATATGGTGCGGCAGACCTCTCCTGCCTCGCCCGCTGCTCCCCTCAGCAGTGTATTTCTGATCTGCCTGTTCTGCTCCCCACTCTGTCTCTGGTGAACCCTCTCACCGCCCCACGCCTCTGGCCTATACCCCAGCTTGTATGTAAAAATAAATATTAAAAAAAAAAAAAAGAATGCAGTGGAAGTGATGAAGGCTGAGTAGAAAATTTAAAAAAAAAAAAAAGCTTTTTTACTTTCTTTGTCTCAACAAACCCCCAAAGATCATTGAAAAGCGAGAAGCAGGTGACCCTGCCCTTAGGCTGTGGATGGGTACGCTAAGCTCCAAAAAAGGCTCAAGGTCAAGCAAAGAGGAGACAAATGAGCAGTTACCTCTCTTCTCTCAAGATGTCTTCATTAGTGCTTCATGCCACCTACCTCTTTTTTTCTTAGCCAAGTGAATCAGATCCATTTATACTTTGAGCTAGAACAGATTTCCTAGAATCTATAATCCCATAGTTTTTACAGTTGATGAATCAGCTTTCCCAAAAATCATACTTTAAAATGCCAGTTCCCAACTTCTGAAAGGTAGGAGCACAATGCCATTTTTTTTTTCAAGATGTTCTGCAGTCTGGCAATCTGAGTCCAATTTACTAATCTTCTGCAGGTATTTGCTTATAAAAGAGGGGGAAATTAAATCAATTCAAGATGTGTGCACATGAGCTTGTATATTTTGATGCAATCTAATAAAAAATAATATTCAGAGTGATGGAAGGCCCTTAGAGTTCACCATACATTTGAGAATCAAGCACCCTTTACCTAATCATGACTCACTCCTATTCACAAAAAATGCCGCTCTTTGTAGTAACCTCTGTCTTGAATGACTGTCCTGTTGTCAAGGGGAGGAGCCAAAGAGAACAATCTTTCTGAGGAATCTGAATAATAAAGTGAGAGTCTGCAGCCTCTGCCTAAAGAAAACTGATCTTCAAATCCAGGTAGATATGAAACCCCGCTGGGTCAGTGAATCAAGATGAAAGTAGAATTATTAGGAGACAGAGTGCTTCATTTCAATTCTCCAAAGAAAACAGAAATTACTACAAAGCTCCATGATGGGGTCAACACCAAAGAATAAATAGGTGAATAAATGATCATTTGGTCATTCAATAAATATGCCTGCTGTTTTCAAGATGCTGCTGTCAGTGTTAAAAAGGGAAGCCCTCTGCAAAGCCCTCTATGGGGGGGGACAAGTTGTACATAGTCACTTTGATTGAACTTTGCTCCTAGGCACTCCACACTTGTATACCCACACATCCTTCTGAAGGAAACCCAACCTGGGAAAATCAGGGTTAGAGAATAAAAGTATAGTAACAATTCTCTTAGCACAATCCACAAAAAGAAATTTAGCACATAAACACAATGAAAACAGGTAGACCTCTTTTAAATGAATTGCTATTTTTATAAGCTATTTTGAATAAGTATTTTGAGATAAAAGCAAGCCCAGAGATCAAAGAAGCTATATAATTCTAGCTCATGATCCAGGAGCCTCCCACCAAAAGCATTTTTTAAAAGATTTACTTATTTATGCATACAAGCTGGGGTGTAGGCCAGAGGTGCAGGGTGGTGAGAGGATTCACCAGAGACAGAGTGGGGAGCAGAACAGGCAGATCTACCAAAGTACACTGCTGAGGGGAGCAGCGGGCAAGATAGGAGAGGTCTGCTGCGCCATGTGGGAATCTCCCTGGCCGGGTATCAAACTCATGCTGCAGTGGCTCTGGTAGCTTCATAGTCCTGTGCTTAATCCATTGTGCCACCAGGGAGGCCCAACAGCATTGTTTTTAAAGTTGGTTATTTCTGGTTTGATGTGTGACACTTAATTCTGCAGTTGATGTTTCAGAAATCAGTCAGTTTTCTTTTCTTTCTTTTTTTTAGATTTATTTTTTATTTAGACATACAAGCTGGGGTACAGGCCAGAGGTGTGGAGCGGTGAAAGGGCTGACCAGAGACAGAGCAGATCAGAACAGAACATGCAGCAGAACAGGCAGATCAGAAATACACTGCTGAGGGGAGCAGCGGGCGAGGCAGGAGAGGTCTGCCGCACCATGTGGGATTCTCCTCAGCCAGGCATCGAACTCGCGTCGCTGCTGCCGACAGCTCCACAGCGCAGCGCTTAACTGCTGCGCCACCGGGGAGGCCCAAAAGCATTGTTTTTAAAGTTGGTTATTTCTGGTTTGATGTGTGACACTTAATTCTGCAGTTGATGTTTCAGAAATCAGTCAGTTTTCTTAAAATGAGATATACCGTAGAGATACGGCAGCTGTTTTCACATCCATGTAGTTCATAAGCTTTCTTCTAAATATGTTCTATGTGTGGGACCTATGATCATAGAATTCCTGAGAGCAGCAGGAGAGCTCATTTTTTGGAGGCTTCTTAAGTTCTTGAATTTTATCAGTGCTGAGTACAGAAAGGATTCATGTGAAAATTCCAAAATGACATCAATGGTATGACAAATGGGAATACTTGCATACTTTTTTACTTTTTTTGTCTCAAGACAAAGTCTTGCATGGAGTCAAGGACATGTTAGGATCTACCAGCCCCCACAGCTCAGAGTTGGAAGGGTTTGGATAGGTCTTTCCTGACACCTTCATGAACACCAGAGGGCTCTGAAGAGAACAACCTGAAGGCCACTAACCTCATCCACTCATTTCATAGAGAGAAACCCAGGCCAAAAAAGACAACGCCCTCATCCAAAATCATAGAACCAGTCATTGCTCAATTGAAACTAGTTTCCTATTCCCAAGACAGCACTTTTCCTCATACCAGACTTCTCTCAATTTCACAAATGACTACCGTCTCCCTACAGCAAAATTCCCTCTCTATTTCAGGCCACCAGAGCAGGCCAGGTTGTGTCTTTACCACATCAGGTCATTCATCAGTGCCAGTTTCCCACCAGGCAATTCTACCCCAGCATCTGGTCCTGGCCCCTAGTACTTAAGCTCTCATAATTAAAAATTTGATGAGTATAAACAAACCATAACTTAAGCACTACCTGGTCAGTGAGTGGAAGCCAAGAGTTGATGAGTGCTGACTCATAAGGAGTAAGTTTACAGATTTCATTTGTTTCTTGGACAGGTACATAAATATTGCAGTTGCTACAAAGGGATATTTTTAATTCCAAACCCAAAACATTCTTCAATTCCATAGCAAGTTTAATAAAGCGTCCTTTTGTCCAATTTTGGCTAGGCGGGACTATTTCCAGAATGGTAGAATAGAGTTTACTTTTAGGTTTGAGCTAGGGCTTAATTCTTCATTGAGAGAAGCTGGCGGGGAGGGTATGTGGCAGGAAAATCCTTTGTGGTGCTTTGTGAAACACCACCACTGCCTCACTGGCTCAGGCTATATATGCCTGTCTAAGACTTTGCCAGCTCTCTTCCTGGGACAGTCACCATTCCCAAGAGGCCACACCCAGAAAGAACAGACGATCTGAAGTCTCACCAGTAGCAGCAACATAATTTGAGATTTGTGCTGTTTTCTTCTATTGTTCCAACCTAACAGAGGTTGTTGAGCTGAAAAGCATATTTCCTTCTTAGTGAAGCAATCTAGAAATTCAAGACCCAAGCTGTGGTCAAGTGTATTGTTCTTGTTTTAAGTCCTCTAATAATTTCTGATATAGGCCAAATCCCAAACGCCCATCTTGTTAGCAAGATCCCCAGGTGATTTGCATGTATATTAAATTTAAGAAGCACTGATCTTGATACCATTCATTTATATGGAAACAGTATTGAGCAGTACCAGGCCCCCAAGAATAACCTACCAAATCATATCAAATAGGAACATTCTACTTTTGGATAGCAGGGGAAACTTGTATACTTTGAAAGTGGGATAACCAACTATTAATATATTTTGACATTAAATAATATATATATTTGATTCTCCTTCACTGCTAGACATTGAGTTGAGCACCAAGACCTTTTGGTTTCACCTCCAAAGGGACCCGTTAATCTGAGGCCCCACTACCCTCTGGCCCTACTGTCTTGCTTGCTCAGGGTTTTATCCTGTAGACATCACAACAGTCTCTCAGCTGCAAACCTCCTCTCCTTGGTCATAGTTTGCCCTTATCCATGGTATCTTCCAGACTGTCATCAGAAAGAAAACTCTCAAAGCAAATCTGATCACATTATCTTCTTGTTTAAAGTCCTCTAATAATTTCTGGTACAGTCCATACTTGCAAGTTTTTCACACAAGGTTTTTGGGGGGATAGTCCTTTTTTTTTTTTTTTAAATTACCCAACGTTGTTACTCCCACTTTCCTGCCTTTATATCACCTCCAAACACCATATTTCATTCCTCTCTATTTGCCCAAGCTGCCTCTCTGGTGGGATTGCTCTGCTTTCTTTCTCTGCCAGATAAATCCTTTTCTATCTTTTAAGACAGTAATTCTTTTTCTCACCTCTGTGAAGCTTTCCTTGACCATGACATCCCATCATGGTAAAGTCCCTCTTTGGAGACTGATCACTCTTCATCTTTGCTCCAGCAGCTGTATTTTCACTAAACTGCAGTTTTTAACTGGTCTCTATCCTTGCATTAACCTATTTAGACATTAGGCCGAGGAACAATATCCCATTCTTCTTTTGGATCTTGAATGACAAGTGTCATTGCCAACATATAGTAGACAATATATGAGGGATTAAATAATGAAATGACTACAGTCACCATGTAAAATAAATATGCTGTCCTGAGAACTGTGAAGAATACACAGTAAACACAGATCTAAAGTAAATATTTTCAATGGATTAATTTTAATATTATCCAATGATGAATATGAAGACATTGAGTTGATGCTAGTAGTGAAAATTATCTGTGTTAGCTCCGCCGTGATCTCAAATCATTTAAATACTTGATCACCTGTGATAACTAATACTCAGCAGAATTACAGCCTAAGCTCCAACCAAGCCCTGCCCCCCTCGGGACTTTTAGTTATTTGTTTCTAATGAATGAAGTACCATTGTTTTATATCTTTGTTAATATTTTGGTCATATTCTTGAGTGTGGCCCACCACAAAGCACCCTGCTGGTAAGGGTATGGAGAAAAGGGAACCCTCTTACACTGTTGGTGGGAATGCACACTGGTACAAACCCTATGAAAAACTGTGCAGATTTCTCAGAAGACTAAAAATGGATCCATTATACAACCCAGTAATTCCACTCCTAGAAATGTACCCAAAGAGCACAACGACACTAATGTGAAAGGAAACCTGCACTCCCATGTCCACTGCAGCACTATTTACAATAGCCAAGATGTGGACACAACCTAAATGCCCACAGACAAGTAGATCAAGAAGCTGTCATATATATACACAATGGAATACTACTCAGCAATCAAAAAAGATAAACCCATGCCATTTGCAGCAACATAGATGGAACTGGGTGGGATTCTGCTAAGTGAAATAAGCCAGAAGGAAAAAGATAATAGTGTCATTTATAGATGTATTAGAGAAACCAAATAAAGGTCAAAGACAAAATTCTCAGAACTTTCCATTTAAGATAATTAACATGGTGTAGGGTAAATGAGTTAAATCAGGCTTTTTCACACCCTCCTATCACTAGCCTCTATGGCCAGCACCTGCGGTCTTGCATGCCTCCCATGGTTATGGACACCAGGGCCAAAGAGCATGGGTGTGCGCATGTGCAAACAATCATACCTGAGCCTAGAAGGCGGTGGGGGCGGGAGGAGTAAAAGGGCGGCATCACTCCAGGGACCCTGTCCCCCTGCCAGCTGGTTTCCCTTGTTCAGCATTAAAGACTTGTAAAAATGATATGGAGGGCTCCAAAACTCTCTTTTAGGCTGCGAGAACCAGCAGTGAACCTACCTGGCCTGGGTGGTTGCACAACTCGTGGGCACCAGCCCCTCTCCCAGACAAAGAACACGTTCACTTGGGCTCTGATGGTGTTTTCAGAAGGGGAGATAAGAGGGTCAGCTCAACTGGAGAAAACGATTCTAGAAACTGAGTCTACGCCATGTCCTACTGTAGCTCACCAAGGCACAGAGCAGGTTTTCTATGATCTAGGCAGACGGGTAAAGGGGAGTCCTGGATCCCTCAGTGGCTTTTTCAGGCTTTTAATGATCTTTCTACCCCATTTGTAGTGAGGCAGCCAGGTGTAGGGCAAACAGGCCTCCTAGCCCTCAGCGAATCTTCCCTCTTTCTGGGCTCTCTGGGGTTCTCTCGTGGTCTCTTCACTAGTCTCTACTGTGGTCAGCCACACCATCCTTTGCCGCCTCTGTCTGTTGCTGCTGCCCTTATATGCTCAGTCTCCCGGCCAAGATGCCCCCACTCACGCACGACCACACCACACTACAGGTGCCTCCATCAGGGCTGCAGGTAAGACCACAGGTCGATCATTGATGCTAATGACAGGAGGGTGGAAAAAACCTGATCACTTCCATTTACCCTACACCCACATTAGGGTTCACAGAACCCTGTACCACAAAGCTGAGCTCAACTGGTCTCCAAGACCAATTTGGCCTCGAGCAGGAAAGAATTCCAGACCTCTGGCTCAGCAGTCTTCTGCATGGGTCAAGTTATACTTGTTCTCTTGTCTTCTACCTCACTCCCATTCCCTAGTCTTGAAATCCACCTAATTCTCCAGTTTTTGCCAATGAAAACTAATAATAATATGCTATTTCACATATTAATGTAACCTTGCTAGGTACCAGGCACCAACCTGGGTACTTCATGTGTACTACCAAGTTTAATCTTCACAAGAAACCAATTTACTAGGCACTGAATTATCCACATCTTACAGATGATGAAAGACAAACGTTTCCATATATTGCTTAATTTTTGTTTCTTCTCATCATGCCCTAATTACCACGTTCATGATGCTGACTGCTTTGGGCTGCCTCACCCTGACAGTGCACTCCGGTCTCTGCAGCTGTATATGCACACCCTCTGCCCCCACGCCACATGTCCCCTCCCACCTCCCCATCTGACCATCTCCTTACAGATTAACCTGTTCAGTCCAACCCTGTCTTGAATAGGAGAGCAAAAGACAGACTTAAGGTCATTTATTTTCCACTCTATTTAATACATATGTTGATAGAAAGAATTAAATTCAGGGAATGCTTAGTGGTGATAAGCGCCCATGCTACATAATATTTCAATTAAGGTATGAGGAAAGACAAGGTGTGTTTTGAGGACTGCATCGTTTTGCAGGTATTCTAGATTTCTATCTAGGTTCCACAAACTCTTTGTAATCAAACACAGTATGTCCATTAGCAAACTAAACTATCTGCACAGAACAAGAAAGGACCCATTATATTGCTTCACTACTGGAAGAATTCATGGGAACACCTGAAACAGATTCAGGATTTTGTCCCTACTGAGCCTTTTCAATGAAGAGCACATTCATTTACTCTGATTTGCATAGTTCAGATAATACCAGCTCTCCATTTCATGCTCAGTGCTGAGGTCAATGTCATGAGAAGCTGTTGAGCAACAATTCCCCTTTTCAGAAAGTTCTGTGTTCAGGAGGAAGAGAAGGCCTGGAGTAGAGGAGACAGACACAATCATCCACTGTCCTGGGCTTGAGCTCCAGGCAACCTGCATTTCCAGACACACATACACAGCAGTGCATGTTAGCATCCTCTGGGGCACTGACAGGAACACCGATTAGCTTTCATTGTCCTACCCCAGATCTCTTCATCAGAACTGCTCGCGATGGCCTGGACATTATATGTAGGAAAAGTAGAATTTTAAACAGTGATTCTGATACATATTGCTGATTAACAAATACCATTACAACGGTCAGCTTGGAAGAGCGCTCAGAGAGTGACTATTCTATTCCCAAAATATCAGGAGGGCCTCCCTTGTGGTGCAAGGGGTTAAGTGTCAGCACTACTGAAGCTACCTGCAGCCACTGCAGCACAAGTTCAATCCCCAGTCAGGGAGCTAACATGGCACAACAGAACTTTTCTGACTCACTCACTGCTCCCCTCAGCAGTGTATTTCAGTCAATCCGCCTGTTCTGCTCCCCACTCTGTCACTGGCGAACCCTCTCATCCCTCGCCCCCCACACCTTTGGCCTACACCCCAGCTCTTATATGCATAAATAAATAAATCTTCAAAAAAATAAATCAGGAAATACAAATGAGATACTGATAAACTAAACCAAGAGAATTAGGAACCAGAGGGCAACCTTAAATATTAAAAAATTTCCAATCATGTAGAAATGATCTCTGAAAACATCTCCTACTTGATGATTGCTCAAGACTTCATGTGAAAAAGACAGGGAAATTCATGTATAGCTGGCCCTCATGTAAGAGACACACAGAGTTTAAAAATGCTAAATACTAAGAAATAAATTATGAGTATGAATGTGAGTTTGAGAGATTATTCATGGCAGAGTGTTTAATTGTAGTCCACAAACTATCTGATACATTTAAATCTGATTTAGAATTATCGGATGAGCATAAATCAAAGAGCGATATATTCTTCTTTCTACACACATTTCTGGTCTACACACATAAATAGATGTCAAGGCAGTAAGGATCCAAACCCACTAAGGTGAATTTTCCAAAGTCACAACGCGTTGATCCTCGCCCCTCCCCACCACCCGCCAGCTCTCTGGCCCCTGCTGGTGCAGCCGCTAGCTGAGTCAGGAACATCATCTCAGAGAAACCTCCAGGCCTGTCACGCATCCTGCAGGGCTCACACGAGCAGGACCCGCACAGAGCTGCAGGAGCTTCGGGTCTTTTCTAACCAAGACAGGCCATTAAAAGAAATGAAAAGATGTCTTCTGGAGGCTTAATGAAGGAAATTAATTCTAGACCCTATCATAGGCCCATTAACCTTTCTCTGTTCCTAAAATATCGTATGTAATGTCAAAAAGAAGCAAAGATGGGACAAGGAGCAGTGTAATTAAACCTACTTAACCTTAAAATGGAAATGTGTCAGGGGACAGAAGCAATTGGTATGAAGCTCCCAACCTGTATTTACGACCCCAAAACCCAGAACCCATCTGCCTTTCTTTGCAAAGCACTGCTCACGATTTCCTGGCTGCTGTTGGATAACTTGGCTGACTAATTTACTTACAGTGTCTGAGCTGAGCCATGAGAAGTCAGTTTTGAAAATGCTGGAAGGGCAACACAAGGGAAAAAAATTAATTTTGGGCTTCGGTAAAGATTTCTCGCTGCACAGAAATTTCTAAAGTTCTCCCAGAAAATGGTTTTCGCTGACCCAGGAACATCTAGAGCTAACTTCTTTCTTTCTCACCCTGTAAGAATGTGGCCAAGCAGAAGTTAAACTTTGTTCAAGATGCAAGAGAATCTGATGTGTGTATTTTATTCCAAGAAAGGACATGGTTGAATGTAATTTCTTCCAGAATGCCAATCTAAGGTGGAGTATAAAAAGGCAGAGGCACAACAAGTATTTGGTGTCTTCTTAACTCCAGCAGAAATTTGCTGGGGAAGTGTTACCAGCAGGTTCCTGCCTCATTAGAGAACAGTCGTGGGGCCACGGAAGGATGGTCACAGCTGTTTCTGTCTAATTGGACCTACTTGCTTCCTCTAAGTTCTGCATCCTGAGCTATAGCACTAGGGAAGGGGCACCTACCCCCAATTCAAAACCAATTTGAAATGCTACAAGTTCCCAAAATTAACATAATCAGTAGTCAAGTCTCTATTAAATACCAGTAGAGTCTGCACATTACAGGTTATTCATGATGATTCTGAATTCTCCAGGGGTCTCGCAATGCAACTACTAACACTAGGTTGACATAAAATACTGGTCAACTGTATCCGTATTTGCTAAATCTAGCAACCCTACCTAACATCCATTTGGTAAGCATCACTCATCACCACAAAACAGGACATTTTAGAGAGAGTATGGGCCTGTCCTACTGCTGCGTTTTACACGTGAGGAAACAGACCAGAGCTCTGTGGCCAAGATTGGGAGGACCATTTGTCCCTAAGTCTTAGTCTTAGGGGCAGTGCTTGAGCCAGAATCCAGCAAGTTTGATCCCCTTTCTTCCCCCCATCCACGCTGTGCTCTGATAACAATGCAAAGTTTCCTTATTGCTGTTACTGTGCTGTTTAACAAGGCTTCCCCAAAATTGGACATTTCTGGGCAGCACCCTGTCTGGAACTTGAGGCTAAATCCTGTGGATCATCAAAAAGAAATGTGCTCTACAGAAAACCTTACAGCTTCTATAGTTGTAACTGGTTAAATACTAAGGAAAATAAACAGCTGATATTGTTGAGTGCAAGCAAAGGGTCAAAAACTAATTTTCAAGCCTGAATATAAAGATGATGTTGTATAGATACTTTTTAAAAGTCTTTTGCCATTGTCCTGCCCATAAGCTGTGACCTCATGAAGATTTTCCAAGAAAAGGGTCATAAACAGTAGACTTGAGTCAGCGACAGGATCTCTTTGTTCTGTAAAACTGAAGAGATCTTTCCAAAAAAAAAAAAAAACATACCTCATGCCTTCAGTCACTATCTGTTCAGACTTTATACACTTTTGCCAGGAGAAGACATGGTATGAAAGTCCAATATGCACATGAGTCTCACTCACTTACACAGACATGGGTGCGCAGAAATCACCCTGGAGACATTCAGATAAGCACGATCCTCTCTGGGCGTCCCAAGCTGCCATGAATGTTATGTGTGTGGTGCCTCTCTTATTTACCATAATCTTTTTTTCAGGCTTCCCTTCCTAGAAATAAGTGATTTTGTGCCACTTTATAAAACACCCTCATGAACTCTGAAATACCATAGGCATCACCTACTAACATAAAGGACTTTTATCTGAGACTTACTAATACTGATCTGACTGGAGAGCCAGGTTTAACTCATACCTTTAAGCTGAGAATTCATATTTTCAGATGAGCCCCATTCTGGACTCAATTGTGTCCTTCCAAAATTTGTAGGTTGAAGCTTTAACCCCCAATATGACTATACTTGGAGGCAGGAGCTTTAAAAGGGCAATTAAGGTTAGATGAAGTCACAACATCAAGGCTCTAATCCACTAGAACTTGTGTCCTTAAAGGAAAAGAAAATCACACTATGGCTGTGTGCACACAAAGAAGCCATGTGAGGACACAACAGGAGGGTGGCCATCTACAAACCAACAGGAGACAAATCCAAGCCTGCCTGTACTTTGATCGTGGACCTCCAGCCTCCAGAACTGTGAGAAATCAAATTTCTTTTGTTCAAGCCATCCAGTTTGTGGTATTTGCTTAGGGTAGCTCTAACAAATCAGAATAAGTCTTATAAACGTAAGGGAAATAATCACTGGAGTGCAAGACTAATGAACGCAAGGATTCTGGCTTGTTCCTGGTGATATTTACAACACCTAATACAATGGCTAGCATTACAACACCTAATACAATGGAACCGGTGCTGAATAAACAGCTGACAAAATGAAAGAATGTTTATTGCAGCACTATTTACAATAGCGAAGATATGGAAACAACCCAGATGCCCAAAAATAGATGACTGGATCAAGAAGATGTGGTACATATACACAATGGAATACTATTCAGCATTCAAAAAAGATAAACACATGCAATTTGCAGCAACATGGATGGAACTAGAGGGATCATGCTCAGTGAAATAAGCCAAAAGGAAAAAGAAAAATATCGAATGGTCTCACTTATAACAGGAATATAGGGGAACCAAATACAAGAATGTCAACCAGAGAGAGAAGGGGGAGGATGGGGACTCAGAACGGGGGAGAGGGGAGCACAGGGGACTGTGGTGATGGTTCACAGGTGAATTGGTGGTGGGAAACCTACGGGGAATATACAGTAATGTAAAAGACACAAATAAAAAAAAAATAAAAATCTAAAAAAAAAAAATATATATATATATATATATATATATATATATTCAACAATGGAAAAAAAATGAAAGAATGAATAAATGGATATAGACATATGGTCTGCAAAGCCAGGTTTTCCAAACATTGGGAAACAGTGTGAAATTGGAAAACCAAAGTCTCTGGAGCCAGAGAGACTGGATTCATTCTTGGCAACCTCCAACCTTGGAGATGTTTCATACTCTGTAGGCTTAGTTTCTCATCTGTAATCTGACAGTGGTAATGTTCCGATCATTAAGTTGTTCTGAAGATGAATTGAGGTAATGTGCCTGGCACACAGGAGGCACAAGCAAAGGGACAGCTGCTATGGTGATGATGCTAACAATGGCGAACTTCATCTGTTCATTCATTTTTTTTCATCAACAATTATTTATTGAGTAAGCTCCTTCTATGCACAGAACACTGTTCCTAGGTTTGAGAATAAAATGGGTAATAAGACAGTGTTCTAGCTCATGCCTTACATTCTAAAGAATGTGCCTTACATTCTAAAGAACGGAGTCAAAAATAACAAGAAATAGGGGCCTCTCTAGTGGCGCAGAAGTTAAGCGCTGCGCTGTGGAGCTGTCGGCAGCTGCGACATGAGTTGGATGCCTGGCTGGGGAGATTCCCACATGGCGCGGCAGACCTCTCCTGCCTCACCCGCTGCTCCCCTCAGCAGTGTATTTCCGTAGATCTGCCTGTTCTGTTCCCTACTCTGTCTCTGGTGAACTCTCTTGCTGCCCCAGCCTCTGGCCTGTACCCCAGCTTGTATGCATAAATAAATAAATCTTAAAAAAAAAGTATTTGTTTAAAAAAATAACAAGAAGTAATAAACTAATCTCAGAGAGTGATAAGTGCCTCAAGAAAATAAAACAGAATATGTGACAGTGTATGTGCAAAGAGCTAGTTAGTAAAAGTCTGAGTAGGAGACACTGGAGGCTGAATCCTGAATGAGAGGGATAAGTCAGTCTAGAAGGAGTCTGGGGAAGAGCATTCCAGAAAGAATGGCTGCTACAAAACCCTAAGGAGAGAATGACAATGGTGTATTCAAGAAACAGAAGGCAGGTGTGGCTGGAGTGAAGTGAGTAAAGTGGAGGGGAGAGTAAGGTGAAGCCAGAGAAGTTAGCTGCAGACACATCATATAAGGATGTCCAGGCTGGGGTGAAGGGATGCGTTTTTTCTGAGTGCAATGGGAAACCACTGCAGGCATGTGGCACGAATTGATTTACATTAAAAGCCAACTGCTGCTATAGGGGGACAGGTGGTAGGAAGACAGGATTGGAAGCAGACTGGTCAGGAATCCTGTCCAGCAGTCCAGGTAAGAGAATATTGGCTTGACTACAGTGGTGATAGAGACAGATGATGGATGAACAGGGAGTCATGAAGGCAGACAGGACCTGGAATGAATTTAAGGTGAGCAAAACAAATGAGAGGGTAACGATGATCCCTTGGTTTTCTATTTAAGGAGCCTGGTGGGATGATGCCATTAATGGTGATCATTTGGGGGTAGGAAGGGGTGGAACCATCCACAGAGATGGCATTAACCCTGACTTTATCTCTGTTTCTCTGCACAGTTGATGAGATTTCCTGGCATAGCCAGCAGGAGAATGTCTCTTGAGAAAAATTACTGGTGCTTGGTCGACAATATTTCAGATTAATTATCTATTCATTGATCATTGCTAAGCCTCACACTTGAATAAATTATGTGAAAAATGATGGGTGAATGACCTGGGTGAAGCTTGGTTTTCCACTGTGCTCCTATTCTAGGCCATGTTTTTCTTCCATATAGAATAAGAAGGGATGTGTGTGTGTGTGTGTGTGTGTGTGTGTGTGTGTGTTTATTTTTAAGCATTTTCCAACTTAAACACATGATCTAGCCTCACCCTGGAGAAACAAAGTCAGAGCAGAGACATCTGCTAAGAGCTATGAGAATGGTAATGGCCAATGTGTGGACATGGCGCTCCTTGTGTGGAGTTCTGATTCTCACTCTCCCCAAGTCCCTCCCTGCTGCACTGCCTTCCTCTCAGGCACCAGATTCACTGCATTATCTCTTTCATGTAGAGTTCATATGGCTGCCATGGACTGGCTTTAATTAGTCTGTGGTACTGCGCATCATTACAATGTCGGTGGTGTTAAATTTCAGTGTACTCAAATACCATGTGCTGAAGTCACAGCTCATGACAGCCACAGGGAAGTTAGCCTTGAACTAAACTGGGAGATAATTAAAACAGGCAGGAGCGGAGACTGTTAATATTGGCCTCTTCTGCACTCCGACCCAACCACCCTCTTTGGGTGTCATGTCTTTCTTCCTTTGTCTTACTCATTTTCTCTCCAGCAAAGGTTACTCTGAAGCGGGCACCTAACAAGGACGACAATGTCATGAGCAAGAGAAGAAAGCAAGTAGAAATACAAAATGCTTGTTCTAAGAAGCTGCCTCTGGTGGATTTAAAATCATTGTGGGGAAAAAAAACAGAAGGAATTGCTCAGAGCAGCAGCAAGCATGCCTTTCTAGCACAAGACTTTATTAGTCATTAGTCTTCATATTGGGTCTACATGAGGGTAAGCAAAGTTGTCCTTACATTATACCAAAGAGAGAAAAGAGGCAAACTGTAGCTAACCAAAAATCACTGAGAAATTGCTGTGGAATTTCCTTAGGCAGAATGCAGTACTCATAGGCAGCTGGAGTCATAGGCAGCTGGCAGACATACTCTTTGTCACTTATTCCGAAACCCACCCACCCATTAACCACCACTTTCACTGAAGCTTAAGGAAAGTGTGATGAGCTTCAATTGGCAAACAGAGAGCATACCTCTACGTGGCAGGGATAAATAATAAGTCTTGCTAGAAACCAGGGTAAGGGGGTGCTCCAGGAGATGCAACAATGGGAGGATGGGAACTGTTGATAGAAAACGCAAGTAGGGGCCTACCCCGTGGCGCAGCGGTTAAGTGCTGCGCTGTGGAGCTGTTGGCAGCGGCGACGCGCGTTCGACGCCTGGCAGGGGAGATTCCCACATGGTGCAGCAGACCTCTCCTGCCTCACCCGCTGCTCCCCTCAGCAGTGTATTTCTGATCTGCCTGTTCTGCTACCCGCTCTGTCTCTGGTGAACCCTCTCGCCGCCCCACGCCTCTGGCCTGTACCCCAGCTTGTATGTATAAATAAATCTTTAAAAAAAATGCAAGTAGGTAGCATCTCACCCCAAAACAGAGATATTTGGGGAACTGGCAAGAAACATATGGGCTACTCCACTTCAAGATTTTCCTAAGAAGGAAATCAATCAGGTTTGGTAATACAGAAAAAGAATAAGGGAAGCAATAACAGGGGAGTTCTGTTTGAGGGAGTAACGTTTTAAATGAAGCATCAGAAGCGAGGAACAGTCCAGTTAAGAGTCAGAGAGGGAAAGAAAACAAAAGAAGCAAAGCTCTTAAGGTAGGGAGTATTCTAGAAAGTTGGAAGCCAGAGATTGCTGAGCATTGGTGATGAGGAGAGCAGGCACCTGGAATGAGGCTGGTAAGTTATACACATGGGCAAGAGCTATTGCAGGACTTAAAACGGCAGGTTAAGGAGTTTTTATGTTTTCTAAGTAGAACTGGAACCCATTAAAAGATTTTAGCAGGGAAAAAACTAGTTGGTTTTGTTCCATTTTGTTTTGTGTTTTAAAGATCTCTCTAGATACTGTTTGGGGAGTAGCCTATCAGGTGGGATACAAGGACAGAATGGTGGCAGGGAGATAGTTTAGCTGGACATTGAAGTAAGCTGGTGAGTAGACAGCGATGTTTTGGACTAAAAAGGTGGCAAGAGGAGATGAGGAGAAAACTGTTTAAGGTCAAATGAATATATGTGTGTGTGTGTATACACACAAAATCAATAGGACTTGCTCATACACTCTTGGGAATAAGGGTAGGAGAGAAATTAAAGATAACTCCTAAGTCTTAACTTGAGCCTATTAGTGTCTGGTGATGTCTTTTTTCCTTTGGGAGTAAGACTTAGAAGGATAAAGTTTGGATACAGTGAGAAAGATTTTGGCAGCAGGAAAAAAATCAAAAGTTCCATTCTGGATATCCTAATATTAAGATTCCTTTGAGGAATTTACTTTAAGGCATCATCTGTAATTAAATAGTGAAATACATGAATCTGAAGCTCAGAGGAGAAGTTAAGGATGAAAATATAAATCTGGGAGCAACTTGGTTGCGATGGTATGTAAATTTATTGGATTGAATGAGTTAGCCTAAGAAGAGAGTAATGATAAAGACAAAAGGATGAGTCAGAATTTGAAGGGGAGGTGGGAACTCTTTCCTTCAGGATAAGAAGAAAGAGTAATTCAAGGCATGGCACCCAGAGAAATTAGAACGGAAAAGAGAAAGACAGTGAGACTGTGTCCCCCTTAGCCGAGTGCCCATCTAGAAAACTACAGCTAATTCTTGTCAGATTTAAGTGAACGACAGCTTAGTTCACAGATTCATATACTTCACTATATTTAATTACAGATGATGCCTTTAGGTAGAGCACACAAAGGAATCTCAATATTAGGATATCCAGAATGGAACTTTTAATTTTTTTTCCTACTGCCAAAATCTTTCTCACTGTATCCAAACTTCACCCTTCTCACTCAGTCTTACTCACAAAGAAAAAAGGGCATCACTAGACACTAACAGGCTCAAGTTAAGAGACTCACATGCAGTAGAATTATTGCCTTATCATTTGATCTTTGATTTATTTGTTTACTGCTGTTCTTCTAGTTAAGAGGTGCACCACTAAGGGCAAAGGTGCCATTATGTCCACTCATGCTTCTCCAGCACCTGGAACAAGCAGTGTTGACCGACAGATTGTTATTTTTATAATGTTCAAGAGAGGAACTGGCCAAGGTCTGGTTTAGGCTAACTTCTGATAAACCATCATTCAGTTCTTGTTACTTCCTGAAAGTTCACCTTTGCAGGGCAGACATCAGAACTCTTAATCATGACAAAAGCATGTAACAGGAAATCCTTTTCTTATCTGTTTAGGATGGGTTTTTCCCCTTACCTTTGCCAAGAAAATTCAAAATCATACACAAAGTAGAGTACTCACTTGAACTAAAAGGAAATAAGGACTTAACAGAAACTCTTGTAAGAGCTATGGACTTCAGCAGACTTTGGTGTGGGGAACATCAATATGGCAGACCCAGCAACAAGAAGAGAACACATGTTACTTACATTTCCCTCTCTCAAGTTGTTCTTGACTATTTTTCAAAGTAGTCTCCTTTTTTTTCTTGTCTTGTTAAACTATAGCCTCAAAAAATGAATAAGAAAAAAACGAAAGATGTTCTCATTTACATGAGAAATTCACCATCTCTTCTCATAGGACTTCTAAACTTCCTTCTCTACCTGATAAACTTCCTTCTCTACCTTCTCTTCCTTCTCTGACTGATGTTCAGGGAAACTGAGGTAAGAAAAGATTAATCTTTACTACTTAAGGGGAAGAGCATCTGAGGTGAAGTCATCTCAGCAGCAAACATTAGAATGTACTTCTAAAACATAGTTCAGGAAGTTACAACTACCCTCTCCCACCTCACCAGAAATAAAACTCTATAACTATAGCCAATATCTGAAAGACCAAAACAAAGAACTGTAAGTATTATCAGCCTGACCTACATGGAAGTGATCTAGATTTTGTAACCAAAGAGAACGCTGATTTGTTGACTATGATTATCTTGGGCAAATTACTCTCTGTGCCTAATTTTTTCATCTTAAAGATGAATGACATCACTTCCCTCACATAGTTATTGGAATATTTAGACACAAAGCACAAAGAATTGATATAAAGCACAGTGAAATCCAAAATGTCCATGAACTGAAGGACGGATGAATAAAATGTGATTATGCCTCCCTCCCCCCCAAAATCAACAAAACTTGGTAGAAGATAAGATAGAAGACAGGGAAACAAAATTCAAGTGCTCATTTCTTACTCTATGGTGGCTGCAAGGTCTCATGGAAAAGAGGGAGATACAGTAATGACAACAGATATTATTTTTAGCTTCTACTATATAGTAGAGAAGTACTATCATGAAAATTAAGACATTTTCCTAAAGTCTCTAAGTAGGAAGTAGTGGAGCTGGAATTTGTACCCAGACATTTGGGTTCCAGAGTTCCTGATCCCCAGTATACTGCCTCACTGGTAGAGAGAAAGCAAATACATGGACGCTAGGATACTTGAGTTTTAGTTTTCATTACTCACAATTTAGCCCTGGAAAAGACACAAATTTCACCTAATTTCTCTCACCCTCAGTTTTCCCAAATGTAAAATGGAGACACTGGACATTATTAGATTGTTAAAACCATGTCTCTTCTGCCATCCTGTGAAGTCGTGATTTTATTCCAATTTTATTGATATAACTTTGTACTACTTTAAGGTATACAACACAATGAACTTATATATATATAAATATATATATATAACTAAACAATAAGTTTAGTTAACATCTATTACTCACATAACTACACATTTTTTGTAATGAGAACTTTCAAGCTCTTTTTTCTTAGCAAATTTTAAGTACACAAAACAATATTAACTACAGTCACCATGAGGTGCATCACATTCCCAGAACTTGTTTATTTTAAAACTAAAATTTTGTTGCTTTGGATTGTGGTCCTGTGTCTTACGCTTGTTTTAACCAATTAAAGTCATTCAGCTTTTCAAAATGAGTGAATCACTTGACTGATAGAACAGAAACTGTGAGAACATGTAAGATGAGTCACATCTTCAGTGTGCTAAAAAACCCCAGGTTTTATCTGGAACTCCAGAAGTGAAAGGAAATGACTTTTTTTTTTTTTCAGAGAAAACAATGGGACATTCTTCAGTCTCCTCCATCTCCACGTCCTGACAAAGTTTCCTGCAACACTCAGACCTGAAATATTTTCTAGTATAGATGCCAAGAAACAGGGATGGATCTGAGGAGGTGAGGGCTGATCTGAAAAGTAGCTGACAGAACAGTCACAGCCCACTGGGATGGCCTCTTACACTGTGTCCCCTGCCCTTGGGGGAAGGACCAATACGCATCTAGAAAACATGGCGGTCATGGGCCAAAACCAGGGCGAGAAGCCAAATGCCTAACACTAACATCTATCTCTTCATTGAGTTCACTTTTTAATAGCACCAAGTAGGAATCAAAGATCAGGTTTTCTTGATCCAACATGATCAGGCTTTAAATTTTCAGGTGTCGAATGATGGGGTTCTTCCCCCACCCCCTTAAACAGTGATGATTAAGTCCCATCAGAAATGGTTGACAGAAAAGCCCTGTCGTGGCTCCAGTCTAAATTGTTGAGCATCAGAATTATATGGTGCTTTTATTATCTTGTGGAATGCATGTCCCTGGGGTACTTCTTTGAGTTCAACTAAAATGACAGTTTAATTCTCAGTAAATGAGTGCTAATTAAAATGCTGGGGGAAAGACTGTCATAATTGAATAATGAGAATAATGCAGCATACATTTGTTTAAAGGTTCCTGTAAGCTGAATTTAGGGATCAAGAAATGGTCTCCAGGAGCTCACAGGCAAAACCAGCTCTGAAAAGCCTTTACTACTCAGTGTGTGTTGACTAAGTTAAGTCTGCACCTTGAGCAGAAATGAGTCTAGCTCCTACCTTCACATTTGTCTTTTGCTAAGTGTTTGTGAACATTTTCCTCGATCTAGATTTTGCAAAGTGTAGGCTAAGGTGGGAACAGCGGTGTATAGATCTATTTCTGATTTCCTCCAAGAGATAACTGATCATCTCTCTAGATCCAAGTTTCTAATGTGGAATACTCTTCGATATGATGCTTTTGTAAAACTGTCAACTGAGACAATGCCAAGATTTTAAGTGTTCAGAAGGAAGCAATGTAGTGTAGTGTAGTGGAAAGAACACCAGCGTCTAAGCTTAGGTTTGCAAAAAAATTCCAAGATAAGATATAAATAATTACCCCAAATCCTCATCATTTAATTAAACCTGCTTGGAGGTTAAAATTTGGTATACATTAAAAGTAACTTCAAAAGGAAAAAAAAAACACATAAATAAAATTTTTTCTTTAGCAATTGGTTGACACTGATATAAATAAATACGCCCTATACTTATTTTCCCAATTCAGATGAATATGTTATAGAAATGCATTTTAACAGGTTATATTCTTTTGGCTGAGTTCATTTACAGTAATACATTATTAGGAAAATCTGCATTCTCCTCCAACACAAAATTTATCCGCAATCCCACACAATGTCCAATTTATATACCAGTCCCCACCCCCAGCTGCTGAGGTAATTGGATTGACTTTCATGCTTCTCATTGCCTACATTTCCTTTGGCTCTTCTATCCTAGTAACAGTTAATTTCAAAGGCTTTGGGATTGTATTGAATCCAACCTATTCAGTAAGTTTCTGTCCTGTCCTTAAAGATCTATGGGAAAAATAAATTCTATAACCTCCCTTCTCTGGCTAACAACTTTTACAGTGAGTAAGTTCTGTACAATCTGAATTCCTTGATTGTGAAAAAATGTCCCCGGGGCCACCCATTGGGAGGCCTCCCATACACTTACTAATCCAGCACAGCTTAGAGGCCTTGACAGCTCCAGCAGTGCTGCTTAGACACCCCCCTTATGAATATGCAAAGACAATCTTTCACTTACAAAAGAAACTGATATAGCCATTATGGCCTGTGGTTAATCAAACCTCCATTCACTTCCCTCTGCTTTGAGAACCGTCATCATGAAAACGTGTTGCTAAGCAAACTTAGCAGTAAGGACCTGGTTCCCCTTAAAAAGGATTGCCTAGAGGCCAGATTGTTTAGAAGTAAGGATCCAGGATTTTTTTTTTTAGCTCCTAATTTGATTTCCTATAAAATCTAAACTCGTCATTCAGTTAAAGGAAGATTTGCAAGTTCCTCACCCATCCCTCATTTTCAGCTTGAGTTTACACACACATATGAACACACACACACATTCACACCAGGTCCTTCCACTTGCTTCTGTAACTGCTTCTTGGAAAACATCCAAGTTTAGGCCAAGGAAATGCATAATAGAGAAGCTGCTGACTTTCCAAGCATCTGGTGAATTCACAACTTCCATTGAGCTCTACATAATGTATCATCAATATTCATTCTTTCATAGACATCTATCTTAGTCATTCCCACCTCCCCAGGAAATAGGAGTAAGAGAAAACATGAAGAACATTATATCACAAATTCCTAATAAAGAGTACACAGGAGTAGAAATTCACTTCCTTTCTCCACAACTAATTTTCAATGCAACCTTCAAGGATCACTTAAGATTATCTGTGCCGCAGCCCCCAAATGGAGATAAGCACTCTCTGTGACACCAAGATGCAGCTGTGACCCTATGCACACAACAATTTATATTTTCATGACTACCTGGATTATCAAGTTCCCACAAGGTGAGTCAACACCACTGTTTTGTAGGAGATGGGCATTAGCTTCCTCCAGTAGGTGCTGGGCCATAGTCTCAAATTCTCATTCCACGCAACAACTTCAGTTTTCCAATTAAAAGGGGATTCAAGGGAATGGGGTAGATCCCAGATATTTGGAAATGGGCTTCTGGCATAAACAGATTAACCTCTGAGTTATGATATTTATTTTGAAAAATTACTATATTGGATGGGTGGATATAGATTATAGATTGTCTTATAACATTCACAACTACTTTATGCCAAATAACATTACTTCTTACTCTTTCTAGGCTATTTTTCATATAATAAACTTGACTAGAGAATGATGTCTACCTATACCCTCAAACTTGTTTTTTTTTTTTTGGTATTTATACTATTTGATATAGGATAAAGATAACAACAACTACATGGTCTGGTAATGCACTCTACTCTGGGCTTCTTCAGGGCATGAATTATATTGTCTCTGCAGCCTTGATACAGCATTTGGCACATGTGAGTTCTGACTCATCAGTTTTCATTAAATAAATAAGAAGTCGACATGTAATATTTTCTATCATAGAAAACCTATACGTGGGTATTGTGACCATAGGTCAATGTTTCTCAGAATACGGTTCCAAAATCACCTGAGGACTTGTGAAGAGAGGAAGTTCCTCTTACTGGAGGTTTACAGAATCCCAGTCTCTCTTGGTGGGGCCCAGGAATCGGCAATTTTATCAAACTCCTTGGTGATTCTTGGGCATGTTTCAGATAGAGAACTTCCGCTTTTCTTTTTTGTCTAAAAATAAAATTTTTGGCTTTATTGCCTCTCTTCAGTCAACATGAAGCTATGATGATTCTAATATGTGAATTAATTGAATAAAGTAAAACAAAAGAAAATCAAAGCGTTTAAGCACATGCACATGAGAACACAAATACATACTTTTGTTCCAAATGTTTTATGGCCCTTCTTGGTCTCAGGAACCATATTTTTTATATTCCATAAACCTGTCAGGAATGTTACAGAAATGTGACTGGTACTCTATGTATCTGAGGTCAGATGCATGAAATTCATTTCTCCTCTATCAGCTTTGCCATAAGACTGACATGGATTGATTAGTTTAGGCTTTCCATAAGGAGAAGCTCATGGACCGTTGAGTCAAGTATGGGGAGTATGTATTTGTGTTTTCATGTGCATGTGCTTAAACGCTTTGATTTTCTTTTGTTTTACTTTATTCAGTTAATTCATGTGCTTGCAACTAGCCAAGTGTGACTTCTTAATAGCAAGGGTACCCTGACTCCTTCAATCAATTCTTGGCATCTAGTCCTCTTACCTTCTCAAAACATGTCTAGGACCTGTACATGTTTTGACTGCATCAAATGGAAAGGGTTCTCCCTGCAGCACATGTGGATTTTTAAATTCAACCATGATAAAGTATGCTAATGTAGGCTCTAATGAGTACTTGGGTCTACAGTCCCGAAAGGAGTGCTCTTGGGAGGCACCATGGCACGGCTTTGAGCGGCAATGGCAGGAACAATTCTCTAACAGCAATTCTCTAATATGGATCCTGAGACCAACTGAGCACTGGACTAGTGCTCAATTTCAGTGAAGTTTCTCATCCAACTTCCCTCCTTGGAATTGATATATCTGATGCTTCTGTCAACATTATATTTACAGCGTCTGTGACAGGACTGAAACTCCTAAATAGTTGTATGTCTTTCTTTTTTTCTTTTAGCGTACTTTCTGTCTCTCTCAAAAGCAGCAAGAAAAGTCCAAGATAAGATTCTATGCAGGTGCCCACACAGTCATGTGAATTAGCAATTGTGTATGACTCAGTTTCTCAAGCCTCGAAGTTTCAGCGTTAAAATCAAAGATGGGGGAGAGGGGTACACACTGAGTCCCCCTGACACATCTGCCAGAACTTCAGCTTCTCCAGGACCACCCCTGGGCCTCTGGGTAGCTCAGATGTTCTGGGGTGGTGCTGGGCAGCCTCTCTGCTTTTCACCTTGCAGACCTGGCTGTGCTGGAATCTGCTGGCTTCATGCACTGATCGCCAGTGCTGTTAACCTGCTCTCTTATGAGACCCGTGATACTGTAGTTACTTTGGTCTTTTTATGATCTGGACTAGTTCAAAACTCACAAGATACAAGATGTGGGTGAATATGGAAGAAAAGAATTAGAAGGTTTCTCTCCCATGGAATTAGAATGGTGTTATGTAGTCATTAGTCATAGTTGACGCTTTAGTCAACATGAAGCTATGATGATTCTAATACGTGAGAAACTCTTGTTCCAAAAAGTTTTATGATCCTTCTTGGTCTCAGGAACCAAGCTTTCTCAGTCTCTCATGTTGCTCCCAATGTGAAAACCACTTCATTTGATTTAATTTTTCAGTTACTTTCATGAAACTCTGTCCCTCAAGGAATAAAAATGAACACACTTGCCACTGGTTCTCTCTGACTCAGGGTCAGATAGCAGCATGAATGTGCTCACACCCAAAACTAGGGCTCTTTGCTCCCCACCAGCTGGGGGCCCTGGGCAAGAAGAAAGAGGTGGCTTACCCTCCTCACCATCCTAGTGGCAGGGCCCGCCATGAGCACAACAGCTCCAATCTGCATACCCAGGGCTTCTCTTCTCTCAGACCCCAGGAAATGAGAGCCCAGCCACCCCAGCACCCCAGGGCAGTGCCCTTCCAGATCCTGTGCTGTGTATGACTTAGCCAGACCTGCCCGAGATGAAGGCAAGCCCCCTCCAGCTATCCAGTAAAATTGCCAATTAAATCAGAGAAACCAAATTGGCTCTAGTGGATGTCTCTGTCTCAGCTGGCCCTGGGGAAACAGTGAGTGCTGGCAGGTGGTTCGGAGCAACTCTTTGTAATATTCATTTCATGTTGCTTAAAGATGTGAAAGAGACCAAGTCTACCAGCTTCTGGGGTTTGACAAACCAGACTGCCATTGGATATTTGAACAGACAGCTGTGTCTGAGTGTGCCAGGGAAAGCCTGCCCAGACAATCAAGGAAGGTCAGTAAAAATTCCCCAGACTAGCTAAGAACGGGTATGGACCAAATCCCACGAAAATCTAGTGGCAAGCTGTGTGTACTGTTAATTCTTTCATGCACAGATTTGTTCATTCACCTGTCATTCATTCACTGGTCACTCACTGATTAGTGCCATCTCCATGGTAGGTGCTAAGCACAGCATCCAGGCCACCACAGAGCCTGAAGACTGATGGTGAATCCTAACCAGGCCTATTCTTTCTCATGCACCAGTCAAAACTTTTTCTGAAAAATTACATGCTGCCATTCTGGCTAATAAAACAAGATTTTCAAAATTCTTTAATTTTTTAACTGCCCAGTACAGTGACGTAATGAGTGACACATCTATGCCCCACAAAATCAAAAGAAAGTTCCTATGTAAGCCACAAATGGAGCTAAACTTGCCTAATATCTAATCTAGTCTTCATTTCATCCCTTTGCAAGATAGAGTCTGTAAGAAGCCTAAGAATCCTCTAGCTAAAAAGAACAAAATTTAGATTGTTCCTAAGAGTCAAAGAAATAAGCAACACAGTAAAATCACAATCCTATAACAAGCAATAGTTTGTCTTCTGGAAAAAGCCATAGCCCAGCAGTTCATAGAGCCAACAATGTCTCAGTTTTGAGTTAACTGTGGTGGGGATGCCTTCTTGACCCCGGTGCCCCCCAGACAGACATCCATCTTTCTGTTACTGGTCCCCTGCAGCCAGGCAGTCACGTCTCCCCAACACTCACTAGCAGATGATTCTTAACAGCTAAAGGACCTGGTTGTCTAGAGTGTATCAGATGATCAACAGCAGGCTAGATGGGAAGGCAAGGTGAGAGACTTTTAAGTTAAACAGGATGACAAGAAACGTACAAGTTGACAATGTGGCAAGAAGAAAAACTAGCACTGAGTCCACAGCTCTTCCCAGTCATTCACATTCTTAACACTTGAAGTTCAACCTGCTTATATTCCCCTGCTTAATGATGATATCACTGAAATCCCAGAGAAAACAAATTTTAACAACATAGCAAAGTATATGGTCCATTTTTGACAGATTTTCCTCCATAAATGATTGAAATAAAATTTATGTATGTGAAAGTTTTTAAGGTGTGCCTCTTTCTAGACAGTAAATCACTCTTTAATGGCAGCTTGTAAAGTTTGCTAAAGTTCTTAGATGTGGGAGCCTCCCCGGTGGCGCAGCGGTTGGGCGCTGCACTGTGGAGCTGTCAGCAGCAGCGATGCAAGTTCGAAGCCCTGCTGGGGAGATTCCCACATGGTGCAGCAGACCTCTCCTGCCTTGCCCACTGCTTCCCTCAGCAGTGTGTTTCCGTCTGTCTGCCTGTTCTGCTCCCCCTCCCCGTATCTGGTGAACCCTCTCACCGCCCCACGCCTCTGGTCTGTACCCCAGCTTGCATGCATAAAAATAAATAAAATCTTTATAAAAAAAAGTTCTTAGATGTGCCTTAAATGCCTTAATCTTTAGAGCAAAGCTGTAAGGCAAGTAGGTAAGTATTCATGTACTTTTTCATTATTCTTTCATTATTTTCACAATTCTTTTCATGTGTCCTTTGATTTATCCTGTCAGTCAAGGAGCATGTGCTGATTACCTCCCCATTCCAGGCAAGGTGCTACCCCATTACCTGTACACTATGACAGGTCCTAGTCCCATGGGACTATGGAAATGAATTATAACTAAATAAAGTCCCACTTCTAAGTCTTTATACACTGATATGAGCACAAGGGCGATGAAGAGCCAGCATATCTGCCTGTTCTGCTCCAGAAGCTCCTCAGTAGCTGCTGCTCCATGCCCACCTTGAAAGGGCACCAAACTGCTTCTCACTTCCCGGGAGTTATTTGTTCTCTCTTCAGAGAGCCCATTCACTATCTGCAGGGGGCGCACTGCCAAAATCAGGTAGGCAGGTGACCCCTTGTGCTTGATGATTTCCTAGAGTCCTAGGTCTGCAATTGACAACCTACTCTAATGTCCACTGATGGTTTGAAAATTGTCTTTATTGTGGATGATTGGAAATGTTTCTATGGCAACAATCCAATTCCCTTTCCCTTGCTTGCCTCCCCATCCATTTTTCAGATAAGAGTCTCAAGACAAATACAACTCTCATTTCTCAGAGGCAGGCTGCACCACCTTTCACCTCCTGCCATGCTCGCCTCTGATGCCCATTCCATCACAAGATATGTCTCTGGAAGACCTCGCCATGTGCCTTCCTAGGGAATACTCATGTCCATCTCTCCACCAGGAAATTCGATGTTGAAAAGGAATAGCCTTAGTACCTCAGATTTTATGAAAGTTTTTGTTTTTAAGCAGAAGACAGAGAATCAATATGCAGAGGAAGCATTATTGTGTCCCAGTGAGAAAAAAATAATGGAGAAAATCGGGTGGGTAGGATCAAACAGGGTTCTAGAAGCAAGTCCTCAGAAGAACGTGAGGATTTTCAAAGAATTCATGTTGCTTATGAAAGAAATTTAAAAATAACAGACATATACAGAGATGATTCTGCAGACCAAGCACAAGATGCTTAAACAAACTACGGAAAAGAGGGCACTACACTCAAAGGAAACTGTAGACTCTGTGGCCTCCATCAAAGACTTATCAGACAACTTCACCAGAAAATAAACATTAGAGAAGCAGTGCAGCCTTAGCCAAAAAATAAAACAAAACAGAAATAAATAAGGTTGCTCTTGTGAAGGCCAGCACAGTGACTGGATGGAGGGACAGCTGTTGTGCACTGCAACTTTTAATTTGAAAAACTCCCTTCAGGAAAAAGCCTTTTCCACTAAATATGAAGCACTGATTGAATGCTAGAGCAGTGTAGTCTGAAGTGAAAGAGACATAAAAGGCAAGTGGGGCCTCATTTAGAGAGGAGGAGGATGTGAGGTTCTGTTCAAGCCCTGAATCCCTGAGGCCCTACCTGTCAGCCCCACCCAGTTGCAGATGCTAAAAACCATCAAGCAGGAGCTTTCTCTGCCCAGCACCCCATGAATGGGAGCCCTGATGCACACTCCTGCAGCTGGGGCCCAAGGGGTCCCTCTACCTGGGAATACTTCAGCCCACCAAGCCCTTCCTTCCTCTTTCCTGTTCCTCAACCATTGGTTTCCAGAATATAAACGACTTCCCTCCTCGACTGGAGTCCTCTTCTGACCCAGCTGCTTTGCTAGCTTTCATAGTGCAGGTGGATCCTGCCAGGCAGTGGACCCTGGGGCCATCAGCCTGGGGAGTATTTCCACTGCTTCAAGAGTCCTATGGTATAGCCTCCTCCCAGACTGATCCCTAAGAATATTGAGACCAGCCTGAACTGGACTCAAAAGTGTCAGGCCCCGTTGATTCTATAACTTAGATTCTTTAAACTGTGGTTATTCTGCTAGCCTTTGGTTTACCCTCGTCCATCTAGCTGATCACTGAGATTCTAGCAAGCTCTTCAACCTAAGCAGATTGGAGATGCCATCACATCATTAACTACATATAAGCCTTGAGGTCTTGTAGGTCAAAGTAAAGAGTCTGGATTTCATTCTGTATGATTGGAAAGTTAGAAGCAGAAGAATGATATGACTTGCCATGCCTTTAAAAATGCAGCTCTAGGGCCTCTCTGGTTGGGCAGCGGTTAAGCGCTGGGGAGCTGTCTGCAGCGGCTGAGACACAGCTGAGACACGAGTTCGACGCCCAGCAGGGGAGATTCCCACATGGCGCAGTAGACCTCTCCTGCCTCGCTCTTTGCTCCCCTCTGCAGTGTATTTCCGTCCATCAACCTGTGCTCCTCCCCACTCTGTCTCTGGTGAACCCTCTCGCCACCCCATGTTTCTGGCCTGTACCCCAGCTTGTATGGATAAATAAATAAATCTTTACAAAAATGCAGCTCTAGCTACCATGTGAGGAACGGAACTGAAAGCGATGAGAAAAAAATGCAAAGTGGTCAATCAGGAGTCCACCTTATAAAACCAGCATCCACCTGGTATTCGCCAGGTAGTCCAGGTGAAAAAAGGTGATGACTTGAATTGGGATAGTGCATTGGAGATGGAGAGAAATAAAAAGGATTAGAGATTTGTTTTTGAAGATAGAATTAACATTCTTATACAGAAGAAAAATTAATGGCTATTATCCTTGTCTGTATCAAGGGTGTGCGGATTTAAACTACAATGTACAAAGAGGATTTTAGTGAAGTAAGTCATAAGTTAGAATTTCATATTAATTTAGGACTAATTAGCACTGACATATTTATCCATATGTAGATGCTGGAATTTTCCAGGGGGACTCCTTTAGAATGAAACAAGTATCTAATTACCTAAAGAAATCTAAAAGATGTTAATTTTAACAATAATGTCTTTCTGAGACACAGTGATGCTTTGCTCTAAAAAGTATTCCTTCCATAAAAAAAGTTTCTAAGCTTGACAAGTACAATAGCAAACTAACATACTAGCTCAATGTTGTGACTTTTTCAACATGATTTTGCAATAGAATTAAGAGCACCTTAAAGCATTTTGAAAGAATTTACCAGAGTTTGCTCCAGAAATACATCTTGGGTGTCTACTATGTGCCTATTCAAAAGTCCCACAAAATACTATGGGTCATTAACAAAGATTTATCTATTCATTCCCATAGAAAAACAACCTTTGTAAAATAAGCTAAACAACCTAGACTATGTTATAATCATTGGCAGTATTTTCAATGCCACAATCAATTATACATCAACAGATACCGCATCTATTAAGGTTCTCATTTGAATTCCTTCTATTGCATATATGCGCCCTGCCAATGTAGGAATGAATTGCCTTTTAATAGAATGCATTTTTCCCACCATCCTTCGTGTGTAGAAAAACCATCCTTGATGCTTGTGAATAGCTTTAATTCTTCATAGAATTGTTCATTTGCCTACACCCTTTTTGTGGGTTCATTTTAAATCAATCATAGATCATTTAAAATATATTATACATATTTTACCAACTTACTGAGGTGAATCAGGAAAGTCTAGTGGTAACAATAGTGGTAACAAATTTTGCAACGTGTCCAAAGTATGTGTATTAGAGATACTGTAACAAAACCTGGAGAGGTGCGGATGATTCAGGGCATCAGGGTTAGAGAAAGTTCTCCTACATGTGTGGTCAAGTGTATGGACATATATACTAAATGAAGCCTTCAAATGCAAAGTTGAAATAAAAACTTATCATTGAAATAAAACCCCCAAAGAAGATCCTAAATTTGTACAAAGGGGGTAGCCACGGCAGTCACAGTGTATGCGGAATTTAATTCCTATACTGACAGCAAGGGCTCCCTGTTCATTTTCTATGACAATGTTGTATCTATAGAAAGTACTCTTCAGCAGGAAACCATCAGGATCTCAGTGCTATAATGTTGTGCTTCTTTCCAGTTCTAATATTCTGCCATTCTACCACCTTGCATCATGCACTTTAATATATACAAGAAATACCACCCTTTCCCCACCACAACAAAATGAAAAAGAAATCCCCAAATTTGCCATTTGAGGCAGATGTATCAGTTTTGTGGTATAAGCAGCAACGCCCTAACTAGATCGCCTCAGAGCAAAGATTGATGATACTTAGATTTTTAAAAAAAAAAAATTGTCTCATTAATCCTGCCAGTGCACTAAATGGCCAAATATCTCCCAGTCCCAGATAAAGTAAGAGCAAAAGCAGGTACACTTGCCACCTGTACATGTCTCTCAGAGATCATCAGAAGCTAAGTGTGCTTGTGATCCAGGTATTTGCCTCAAGACAAAATGAGAGCAGTCTCCTTCCAGGTGAATCCTAGAAATGGGTCTTCAAGAGATCTCCAGGAGGTTTCAAAGAAGTGAAACACATGATCTACTCAGTTTCCAGATTAGAAGGAAGAAGCATTCAGATGCCTTGGGGTTTCTGAGAAGGATAGCTGCCCACTATCTCCTAAAAAGGTTCCCTGCTGGCTGCCAGAAGATGCCCTACTAAACTAGGCAAGGGTGACAGCGACTTCCCCAACATCACTTCGTAGAGCCAAGTACTTCACACTAAAAACCCAATATGTAATAGCATCAACTCCATAAGCTCAAAATAAACAAAAACCCCTACAATGAACCATAACACACCTGGCACATGTAACGCCTCCAGTCTGTCTGGAGGTGGTAAGCACAAGGTCCCTTTCAACTCTATCTGCTGAGTATTGTAGGTTTTTGATGCTTTGGAGATGATACCTAGAAAAACGATTCTTTCATTATAGTGTTCTTTCAATTGTTCTTTGGAGATAATGAATGCAAAATCACTGTCCTTGAAATGCCTTTTTACATTCTTACTTCAGCAAGTTTTCAAATTATGAAATGATGCAAATTCTATAAAGATTCGGCAGACATCAGGGAAGAGGGCTTTGGTTTCTTTAAAGCCAGGCTCCAGAAACAAGCACACCCATTTGGGAGGGGCTGTGGTGAGGGGATGCTGCTGCATCCTGAGTGGGTACAGGGTCCCCCCACTCACCAACTGCATAAACTGGGAACTTTCCTCTAAATTTTCCATATCGCATTAGCCTCAGCTAGACAATGGGAATAACCAGAGCTCCCCGGTCTACCTAACAAGATTGTGGATTACCGAGACACAATAATCCTTTTGCAAGCTCTAACTGCCATTTGTGTAGTTGGATGCATGGTGCATTGATTATAAAATTAGGACAATTTAAACAAGGGAGAGAGGTAAAACTTTCCCTTGTGGACCCAGAAATGAAACATGTCTCATCAACTTCCAGATTCAGGAAAATTAGAAATTCAGAGATATGTTTGATAACAAAACAAGAGCCAAGCACTGAGATAAGCTTCCACACATTCATGCTTCATCTCAGTCAATCCTGGCAGGACCCTTGTGAGGGAATCAGTCTCGCTCCCACTTTACAGGAGAGATAATCGAAGCTTAATTAGCTAAGCATTTATGCCTGCGGCCACGACCCCAAGACCCCAGCAGGCAGCTGAGCCAACATTCGAACCCAGGCTACGCGGGCTCTGAAACCCATGCTCTTCTCAATATGCAGTGACCTACCACAGAGCTGTGAATTCATCATCCCAGAACCTTCTAGTGCAGCCTCCATACTTCTCCATGCAGCATCTGCTCTGTGATTGATTCCAGATCTCCATTGTACTCCTGCTCTTTTTTCCTTCTTGAATTTGTCTCCTTTGCAACTTGTCAGGCTCCCCAGAAGCAGCCACCCCAACTATGGGGCTCCAGAAGTTATCTGGTGAGTTTGGTAATTCGGCTGAGATGCTAAGGACTGTATAACATGACTAATAATAAACATCTTTGGCTTTGTCCTCTCTTCCGGGCACTTTAATTGTATCACCTCACTTGATGTTCTCAATAACTCTAGGGCAGATACTGTCATTCTTGCACTTTACTGATAAGAAAACTGGGCAGCAGTAGAGTAATTTGCCCTGGGTTTCTAGTAAATAATACAGGAAAGATCTACACCCAGCTGGACTAATTCCTGGAGACCACCCTTTGAACCATCATTCTGTCATTGTTCTTGAGTAGTGCCTGAAAAGGGAGAGAAAGAATGACCCTTCATCCATAAGGGTATGTAAGGGGTTCAAACAGAATATGTTGAGAAGCTGAAGGATTAAATATAGGGCTTAAGGATTAAATATAGATCCACCATTCCAGGTGGGTTACTCTGAGATGGACATTTTGTCATTTCCCAACTAGGGCAGAGGATAGCAACTCAGCCATGGGGAAACAAGGAGATCTCTTTCCCTCCTAGGCCACTTCAACCCCCTGGAATCAGGGGACCCTAAAAGATCTCAAGAGTTAGTCAAGTTCTTATCTTTGCTTCTTCCAGAAAAGATTTTTCTTTTTTCCTTTTTGAGAAATAGGTTCACACCTCCTAGGAGGTACATCACCATGCCCCACCCATCCCAGAGCACCCTTTATCATAGACCATTGAGCTCCCTCCCCACTTGGTTGTACCCCCACCCTCCTCTAGAAACCTCAGTTCTGCAGTCCCACTGCTCAACTTTGTTTTAGTTTAGTCAGTTCTTTTGCTTTGTCCACATGAGCAAAACCACCAGGTATTTGTCTTTCTCCCTCTGGCTTATTTCACTTTTCTAGAGCATCAGACTCTCAAGAAGCTTCACAGCTCCCTTAGCCTCCTATTTCAATGTCAAATCACCCTTTCCACGAAGATGTGTTTCCTCCAGTCTGATATAAGCCCTTGGTGTGTTTAAAAACAACAACAACAACAACCCTGAACCCTCAGTTCATGTTTCTTGCATGGTAGGATGGGAAGTGATATTGGAGATTTCCTCAAACACTGGGGACATAGCCACCTGGGACTCTGGTTCTGCCTCTTGTGAGTCCTAATTTAATAGGACATCAACCTTTTGGTGATCCAGGTGCTCATCTTAAAAATGGGAGGAATAAGGTTTACATGTGAATCTGTTTTGAGGAGTAAATATATATAAAAGACTTAGTACAGTGTCTACTTCATTGCAAATACTTGTCAGATTTTTGCTTAAAAATGAAAATCTAATTTCATCTCCACCTCAGGTTCAGTTTTACATAAGTTGGAACTGACAGATCTCTTGTTAACCCATCCCTGAGAATAGCAACAACAAAAAAAATCAAATACCTAAAAACACTAATTATACTTTTAATCTTTTTTTATTTTCTACGGTATGCAGAAGAGTAGAACATCCACTTTTCAATGGCTGTTATGTATTAGCTATAAAAGTGTTAAGTAAATCCACAAAGACAAAGAAAAAGAGAAGAAACAGGAAATGTCCCGCTGTTGCCATGACAACAAGGCAGGTAACCTGGACAAAGATTTTGGAAATCTCTTAAAAGAATAGGCAGAGATGTTTCTGTCTATATGAGCCTGCCTTCATCCACCACACCCACATCTGGACACACACTGCTTTGTTGAACATCTCCCAGTGAACACAGGGTGAGGTCTGAGTGAGGTGAGCAGACAGGTGGCAGAGGGAAAAGGCAAATATCAGTGAAAACTGCCCAGAAACTCTTGTCTCATTTAAAATGTCCTAACAGCACTTGTTAAAAAGCATCCTTCACACCCAAGAAGACTTCCAACTGCTACAGATTAAGCTTGTAAGAAACAGAGTCCTTCACCAATAACACTTTCATTTTTATGAACAGTACTGACACAAAGTGATTAAAAACTCCGGTGGATGCGACTTTCTCTGAAAAGTCATTTTTTAAGTGTAAAAGAACAGAGCTGATGATTCATTATTTCCTGTGTCCTCTCTCCTCCTTGGGTGTTGTCTATAAGGTCACATGCCTGTGCGTGTGTGTGTGTGTGTGTGTGTGTGTGTGTGTGTGTTTCCCTCTACAATCTACAGTTTACACTGAGCATAATAATCTTACACACCTCTTCCTCATTTTTCAGTTAATCGATAGTATTTTTAAAGCAACAAATGGGGCTATTTGTAATAGTATTTCCTTTAATTGTGTATTTTTCAAACATGAGGCTATTAAGGTGGCTGTCCATGGAGCAGTTATTCAATTCTCTTCTGCGTTGCCCTTCATTCTGAAAGGGCCTCCCTCATCAAGCTCAATAGCATCTCTTGGCTGCCCGAGAAAAAGCACTGGGGGGAAAAAAAAAGAAGAAATCTATTTTCCAGATCAAAGTAATCCTACTCCATTGCCATGGCTCCAGACGTCTCTTTCTTCTTTTCATTGACCAGACAAGGTTCCTCTTAGCTCCCTGCTTCATTTTTTTTTTCTTTTTCCCTTTTTGCCTGAATTTGTTTTCTCGTTGGGAAAAGTGGTCATTAAAGTATTAGTTTAGGTTGATTGGTTCTTCAGCAACAGAAGAGGCTTCTGATGCTTTGTTATCTCTGACATGATCTCAAAACAGTGGTCTGGTTATTATACAATCTAGAAATAATAACTCAAGGCAGTGCGTTTCCCCTTTGCAATCCACACAGGGTGTGAGGTATATGATCACCCCCCTTAATGTCCTGGTCTTTTCATGGGTGCTTTCAGGGTCTGACTGTCTGGCCACATCCCTGGATATTGTGTGGGACTTTATTTTCCTGGCCTGGCCATCAAGCCCCCCTCCCATGGACCTGAATTCTCCCCAAGTCGCTGAGGCTACTGAGCGCCTGCCTCCATTTATACCAACCAGTGGTGCATTCACTGGGAAGAATGACGGGGGGTGGGGGGGATGGCTTTGATGTTTCCAGGGGCAGGAAATCACTTGGAAGATTCTTCCAAGGCCACTTGGCAGCAGGTAGAGGGTGTGACAGCTGGTGGGAAGGTCGGCGGCCGGGATGTGAGCACTCGACCATAGCAGGGAACTGTGCTGCCCTTGCAAACTGAGACGTCTATTCCTATAGTCTGGTGGGGGGTAGGGATGAGGGCGAAAGATCAGAGGGCCTTGAACATACCACCTGGGAAAAAAGAATTCCAAATTATCAAATAACAAGCCGGAAGCTTTCATTACTTTTCAAGATCAACTGACTCAAGTCTTCAAGTCCAATCTAATAAGAATGTAGGGCTGCCAATATCCCAGAGGCAGTGTGCATGCTGGCTAGCCACATGGACCTTAAATCTGGACTTTAAGCCTCTCTTTACTCATTGAACTTGTCAATAAAGTACAATTTCTTAACAGGCTCACAGTGAGAAATAGTAACAGTAGTGATGAGGAGGAGGATGAAGATGTTTGGTGCCTGTTCACGGTCAAACACCATGCACAGTGCTTGACATGCGCGAGTAATTATTTTCTATCACAACTTCATAGGCTATTTACTATCAAATGTGCCTCCTCTTTCTTACAAGGCAAACAAACAGTGTTATACAGTGGGTAAATGAAGCTTGGATTCGAATTCAGTCATTCCAAACTCTACAGCATTATTTGCCACACTTAGGGATTAAATGTAATGATATATAAATATTGATTCTGCTACCAGACACTCAGCGACATTAGTGATCATTAACTCTGTGTTGCTGACACCAGTAACTCCTGTTGCTTTGACCAAATGAAGAAGAGAATGTGACAGAGCTTCACTGAGGGAAAGCGCTTTATGAAAACAAATAGAAATAACTAGAACTAGGGCACAAAAAAATTAACAATATTTCTTGCAAAAGCACCATGGAAATAAGTGTACTTTGGGGACTCACTGGGATAAATGGGGGGTATGGAGACTGGAGATCACTTCTAGAAGCAGCTCAGTCAAAAAGTGCGGTCTAAAGGTCTAAAGGAAGCATCAACACTGCTGAGTTGGGAGGGGGGATGGGTGGGTGTTTCAGGGTTTGCCAGAAAAAGGGGAAGTGGAGCTGATGGATATAATCCCGTTAGTCAAGGGAAGACTGCCTGAACAGATCTCACCACCTTTCACACTAAAGAGGGACGAAATCTCCCCCCACTCTCATCTAAACATCCCCAAGGAATCAAGTATGACTGCCATCTGCAAATTCTTAGAGAGCTCCAGAAAGCTCATGAAAAAGCCTCATTCATTAATTTACAGGGTGTGTCCAGCACCTAAAGGCACAAAGAATATAAAAAGGGCAGACTAGGCCCGTGGGCCATGGGAGGAGCATGTCATTTGAAGTGAAGACGGCTCTGGCTTGAAGGCCAAATGCTTGGTATGAACAGTTCTGACTTGAGGGCAGAAGGGCATGGGGTGATGGAAGAGGAGCAGGACCCTGGAAATTTTTTCAGGGGAGCAGTAGATTAGAGGGGAGGGTAAGGCCTCCTTTCGCTCGGTCTTCCAAATGGAACTTGGTTCTATGAGACCTTCTTGTCTGCTGTATACAGCAGTAAGAACTGAATTTAAACACAGAGCTGTCTCAGTGTTCTCCTGTGGAGAACACATATAATAGTGAGAGCTGGGATTCACTGCCCTTGAAAACTAAAACTGCCATAGTGACAACAAAGCTGCGAAATGGAAAATCACGTGGCCTCCGTGACTGTGAGGCAATGCAATGCCAACTTGGGCTTTGTGACTTTGTAAAACTCTGACTTTTCAAATTCCAAGTGGTAAGTGAGAGGGTATGGAGTGTGGAGAGAAGCTTGTCAGGACTGGGGACTGTGAGAAGGAGGCTGGAGAACACACAAGGATGTTTCAGTCAGCTGGCACCTAACACAACACCTATTGAGAGCACAGTAGTAAAGAACATCACTCTAGAGTCAGGTTATCTCTACCCCAAGCTATTTGAACTTGGACAAGCCACTAACCTCGCGGAGACAGAATGACACCTATGTCTGGGGTGGTTATGTGGATTAAATGAGATAAATTTTGCCAATGGTAAGCTCTTGATAATGATAATAAACTGATTTGATGTTTATTATATGTAATGCTATTTTTATTTTTTTTAATTTTTAAAGATTTATTTATTTTTTTATACATACAAGCTGGGGCACAGGCCAGAGGCGTGGGGCGGCGAGAGGGTTCACCAGAGACAGAGCGGGGAGCAGAACAGAGAGATCAGAAATACACTGCTGAGGGGAGCAGCGGGCGAGGCAGGAGAGGTCTGCCGCACCATGTGGGATTCTCCCCGGCCGGGCGTCGAACTTGCGTCGCCGATGCCGACAGCTCCACAGCGCAGCGCTCAACCACTGCGCCACCTGGGAGGCCCCTGTAATGCTATTTTTAAAGTAAATGTGTATAAATGATAATATTCATGAGCTGGGTGCCATTACAGATGTAAATGCAGTTGAGTCATACTTTTCGCTCTTCTCATGTCACAGTCATTAATTAGTCTAAGCACATCATATTTTTTAATTTATTTCATTCTCACAAGCCCCCTATAAAGGAAGGCATTATTACCCTGGATGACAGGTAAGGAAATTTGAGCACAGAGAGGGTAAGTAATTTACCCAAGGTCATACAGCAGTGCCAGGATTCAAACCCAGGGAGCCTGGCTCACATTCCACTCCCAACTACTCCATAAGGCTGCTTTTTGCCATAATGAATAAGATGTGGTCCTTGAAAGGAAAATGTTAAGGCAAGGTGGCAGATAAGAAACTGGAGGAACAAAATGCATCCGTCTTAAAGAACAAGCTGATGGCAGTTATCAAATCTGAAGGGGAAAATCATGAAGAGCTAGCAAGATTGAGAAGAGGGAAAAGAAACAGCAAAAGGCTGTATTGTGGAAGCAAGAGGAAAAGGAGCTTGAAGGAAAGCAGGTGGTAGTTGCCAGCAGTGTCAAATGCCACAGGGATGTACAATAGGGTGAGCCTGGAGAACAATGAGGACATCACAGTGAAGAGCTTGATAAAGTGACAGCTCAGATTCCAGGAGGGGTGGAGGGTCAAAGTCAAATGACAAGGGAAGGTAAGAAAGTGATGCTAGTGAGTGGAGACTTACCTTTGGAAAGGTCAGTAGCAAAGGGAAACGAGAGATGGATGTCAGTTCCAAGGAGTCTTTCCCCCTCCCCGAGAAAGGGGACTCCTTTGTTCTCAGAATGGGACGTACATAGAGAAGGAGGAAAGAAGCAGGAGGGAGCTGTGATCGTTTATGGACGGGGAGAGGATCTGGAGTGCTCACGGAGGTGGCTCCAGCTGGGACTGGCTCAGGAAGGGAGAGAAGACAGGTGATGATATAAAGAAATTATGATATGGAAGGAAGTTGTGATCACTTGCATCAGATGGTCTCAGCAAGGAGAGTGTAGGAAGGAGTGAGGATGCTGCTGGAGACTGCCTGGATGAGTCGCCATGCAAATGGCATTTCCCCTTTTCAGCTGCCTGGTAAATTCGCACTAACCTTTCTGTACTCAGAGCACCTCCTCTGGTGTCCTAAGTGCCAGACAGAGTCAGGGGCTCCTTCTGCACTTTATCCCTCTATTACTGCATTATTCACATCATATTATCTTTCTTTTCATTTACATCTCTCTCTCCTAGACTGAGCCCTCGATGAAGACTACATTTTACTTCTCTGAATTTCTCTAACTTCTAATGTCTTACAAAATGATATTCAGTAAATGTGTGCTGAGTAAGTAAATAAATGACTCCATAAGCCAGACATAAAAGAATTGCAGTTCAGATCCAGAGAGGCTGGAGAATAACATTTAGGAACTAGCATCCTAAATAAATGCCTAGGTTCATTTCAGATGGAAACGGTCTGCTCTTGGGCAATTACCCTAACCTCTCTGTATCTAATAACCCAGGTTCTGAAAAAATGGGGACCACAATCCACGCTGCTCTGAGCTTCATTAGTGAATGCCAGTGAAGGACTTTTTAAGTGGCAAAGCAGATAATTACAGAAAATGCCTCTAAGGGAGAAAGATGACAAAAGTATGTCTCAGGGACAAAGAAGGCGCTTCCTTCCTTATATTTCACTCTGCCACAAGCAGCTGCAGAGGATCCTGGGCCCTCTCAATGGCCCTGGCACCACCAGGCTCTAAGGTTATACGGTCACTGAGTTTATGAACTGCTCTGAAAGAATATTTGTCAGAAAGCACCAGAGTCCTGCTATTCAGCACCTTCCAGCTCAGGGCCACTAAGCTCCCTGCTTAGCATTTCAGCTTTTTCTATTGTCCTGTCTTGTGACTCCTGATTTCCACCTTTGCAGAGCGTCAACAGATCACTCAAATGTGCTTGACCTTTGGAAATACACTTGTGCTCCCAGGAAGTACATGATCATTTATCACTGCCATTTACCACGTGGTGAGATAAATAGACATCTGGGTAAGCCCTGAAAGCAGCCACCAACTCATCTGCACAAGTTGTGATACAATTGGGTCCAGGTGAGCTGCAAAAAAAATATGATGCTGAACAGTAAGACATGGTGACCTGCAGGGTATGTGCTGGGACCTTAAAAACAGCATATTCATGATTGATATATTTTATACTTGTTTCTAAAGCCATAGAAATATAAGGCATCATGTTTTCTAGATTACCAGTCCTAATATAGAATCGCTATGGAAAAGGTTAGAGGGATGGTAACTTTAAAACATCTGTGTGTGACTAACAGTATAACTCTCCTCTACACACACACACACACACACACACACACACACACACACACACACCCCTACTTGTATCTGAAATTGATTTTGCTATAGATACATTCATAACTAGTTTGCCCCCCAGATTTACATACTTCCGGTTACCAATATGTATGACAATAATGGGTAAAGATAATCTAGGCTTATAATTGTCATATTTAATCAAAGGTCACTACATATAGGAGAGCAGACCAGAGCTGAAAAGAATAGTAGAGGGAAAAAAAGAATTGGGACTAGAAGGGAGGAAAAGAGTACAAAGCAAAAAACATGGATAAGAATCAGAATTTATTACAGGCCTTAGTTGGTGGTTCCAATTCTTTCCCATACTAATTGTCAAGCCACATTCAAATATTTCAAGGAGGGACATTTCAGGTTTGAGGAGGGCTTAAACGGCTCTGTACATGATACTAAAGAAGCTTTTACTTTCTAAAACCGCTGGCTGCTTTCTTATTTCTTATCATTTAACCGTCTGCCGTTACCATCAACATTCAATGTAGAAAATGCAGCTATAATTAAAACTCGGGTTGGTATCTACATTAGCGAGTTGATCTTAACATTAGCTACCCAGAGCTCTTTTGAAACTTATAATTAGTTAGGAGAGAGACTAAACGACAGTATTTCTTGTTATTGATATAACTGTAGGACCCACACAGAAGCAAAAGGCTTTCAGTGAAGGATACCACACGTGGAAGGCTTTCATTTGTTGGAAAGTTTGATTAAATGACTTCTAATATCACTTATAACTGTGAAATTATATGATTCAATCACAGGGCCATTGCAAGATTATTCAATGATACGGATGTCACAGGAATATTCCATCCCTGCTAAAAAGGTCTCTTACTCACTACATAAGAGAAATTTCCTGAACAATGGTCACTTCTGCTTTCACTTATCCTGAGGCCTCACTGGGGTCCTCTATGCTGCCTGGGCCCTGAGGACTTGACTGTCTGTACCTTTAGGATAAGCTCCATTGGGCCCTGGTCCATCACTCAGAAATACCTATCCCTGGCAGGACTGGAGCTTGTGTTCTTTTCTGGTCAAAATCAGGATAAGTAATTTAAGAGTCCAACATACCTTAGAAATTCTGGGCCACCTATTCCATCAACAATACAAATAGAGAAAATAAAATCTCAATAAAAAGGTGAAATGTTTAACCATTAAGTGATAAATAGCAAAGACAGAAATTAGGAAAGGTAGGAGGCATATGTCCTTTTTGAGGTCTAAAACCTCAAATCTCTTTCCTCAGTGTCTCAGTATCTTTTGTTTTGTTTTAAAGATCAAGCACTGACCCTGGAAAGATTAAAGTCTAGGGAAGTGTGAGTCAGGGGAGAGGCAGAACTGAGCTTCAAGAACAAGGGGTGGGGAGTAAGGGGTTCTCTCATGGTTAAAACTTCTATTATGTTGGGTCCTCCCTAGTGGTGAAGGGTTAAGTCGCAGCGCTATGAAGCTATCTAGAGCCACTGCAGCATGAATTCAATACCCGGCCAGGGAGCTTCCCACATGGCACAGCAGACCTCTCCTGTCTCATCTGCTGCTCCCCTCCCCTGAGCAATGTACTTCAGTTGATCTGCCTGTTCTGCTCCCCACTCTGAATCCTCTTCACCTCCCCACACTTCTGGTTTACACCCCAGCTTGTATGCATAAATAAATAAATAAACCTTTAAAAAAACTTCTTTCATGCAATCAATCAAAGATGGGGTGTATCAAAGCAATCAGAATAAAAAGCACAAACATTCAGTGCATATGCTTAGAAACCAAGACCTGTAGAAAAATGTCAGCTTTCCATAATCAGCTCTCCGTTTTTATATTTGTAGAAACAAAGGCTCAAGATTGTCAAGTGTCCATTTTAGAGACATCTAGGAGAAGTAAAGCCAGGCTAGACCCTAAGGGGCAACATCTGAAAACCAAATAAAAGCATGAAATTTTCTTCTTTAAAAATCTTTCCAAGAGAGAGAACTAATCTTTTATATAGCAAAATGTAGAAAAATGTACAGTAACTCATAAGTTAGGAATTTCAATCCAATTATCTGAATGACTGCATCAATTTCTATTGCCTTTTTATGCATTTATATTCATATTTTGTCAGTTATTTTATGTAATTTGGTTCTGTCCCCCGATAAACTCCAATATTTGAGGCCAATATTTTTTTATTTCTCCATCTCAATCTCTCATCATGCTTACTATGGTTCGCCTGCATCCCACAGAATCACTTAAAAATGTTTCACACTAACCCAACTTCCATTTTTTCTTACGTACAAGGGATTAGCTAAAGTATTTCATATAAATGTCACTAGTGAAATTCTCTATTTGAAATATTGACACAATTACTTTGTGTCTTCTTTCTTTTGTTTTGAAGTCATCATAAAACTTCACGGTTTTTTTGGGGGGGGCGGTGACCACTTCATTTTGGGATTTGTTTCATAAACCAACACGAAAATCTCACAACCACAAATCCACCAATCACTCCACCCACCAGTGAAAATTATGTCTGGAGCCCTAGTGCCATTTAGTAAACTGGTAACTGCTCCTTCCCACCCTGGGAAAGTAAATGTCCATAGCCTTTCACTTGGTTGGAATGCAATGGCAGTCAGCACTGGAGAGAGACAGTGATCAAGTGACATGTTATATCAACTCAGACTGTGGAAAGATCCAGAAGGTCAAATTGCAGGCCTTCTTCATCCTTATAATGTTGAAGGAAAAGAGCTCAGTGTCCTGCGATGACCCTTTCAAGTGGTGTGTCCACAGTGTTTATAGCTTCCTCCCATCCTGACATTTCCCCATAATTTAGCATTCCTGGCAAAGCTGAAATGAAAGCTGAATTTTTCACTGGAGCTAGGTCATAACTGACAGTGATAGCAACTGACAGAAGATTAAAAGGAACCAAAGATACTGTGTTGAAAATGTCTCATCAAGGTCACCCACTTGTGATAAGGCAACTGGTGAGGGAGAGAAAAATATAGGCTTATCATTTAAGAACCAGCAAGGACAACTGCATTATCTAATTATTCCTCTCTATTCCCATCCCCTCTAGCCTTCCACTCCTACACACATGCTTTTAAGCAAGTCTATTATTTTAAAATTACTATAAGTTAGTTTTCCTTATCAATCCAAGATAGAACTGCTGCTAAAGGCAAAGTCACCAACCTTCCCAGTCCACCAAGGAGAGAGAGCTGTTCTCACGGCACTCAGTTCTCTGTGCCACAACACCAGTGAGTGTTGTGAACTCCTCAGGTGTTTTAAGTGTCTTCCTTGTCTTTTTATCTACCTGAATAGTGGCAGAACTAGCATGATATCTACTAGCACATGAGCCTAACACAATGCCACATATACACATTCAAGAGATGAGGAGTAACTGAAAGTACATTCACCCATTTGCTTATGAAAGAACCTGATTATTCTCTACATCTCCAGGAAAGATTAACTATGGATTGCATCTCATGTGACTATATCCAATAATTGCTATTATGGAAGTCATCCCAGAATTCTATGTGAAATAGACTTATTTAGTAGAGTTAGTAGGATTTACTTAATCTTATGGCCATTTTTTTATTCATAGACACATATTTAAATTTTGTTACCGTGGGAGAACGCTAAAGTTGTCATAGCAACAGAGTATATGTGATATACCAGGATGCTTGGTGCTAGCCATGCCAGCCAAAACATCGAATGATTTTATCATATAGAGAAAATTATACTAAAGGATATGATTCAATAGTCAACTATTTGTCTTTCACCTTTCAGGAATCACAATTTAACACTCTGATTTTGATCATACTGCAAGTTCTGAAGGGAAATAAATTTTAGTATGAAGATGAGAATATTTTACATGAAGAGGAGAGAGAGAGAGAGAGAGAGAGCCTACACAAGTAAAATCCAATAAAATCAAACTAAAGGCACAATAGATTTAAAGTAATCAATCAAATTAAACTCCTTATGAGCAGAATTTTTGGAGCAAATTTCCCAAATCATCACTCCACTCTTTGATTTACTTCACCATGCAGACAGATCCCTTACTGGTCCCTTCTCTCTGGACCAATATATTTGCTACTTATTCAAGTTATGATCATTCTCTTATGAAAATTAAATGTTTCAAGCAGGGCTACTCTCTCTTCCCCAGAGCTTTCACTCCTCTCTCCGAGTAACCTTAGGGCTTCAAAGAGTCCAGAAGTATTAACTGAGACAGCACAAATGTATGTAACTTGAATTATCACGTAGGATCCAGAACAAAAAAGAAAGGAAACAGGCTTGGCTTCAAGAGACAGGAAAACTTGAAGGAGGGTTGTTTGCCAAGCAAGAGATTTGGGGAAGCTAATAATTCTAACTGTTCTTTGAATGGGTAAAAATAAAAGGGTAAAGAAAAAAACTTCCCTGACTTCTTTTTACACTAAAGCCCTAAAAGGTAATTTAGGAAAATTTCAATTTTAAAAAGAAAAAGAAAACAAAAAAGATGACATTCCTACTACCACTAGCCTCGTTTCCCTTTCCTGCCTCAGGTCATCCTGTCATTTCTATTGACATGCATTGATTAAATAATGACTTCTCCAGCCCCCTCCTAGTTTCATTCAGGAACTCTACTGGCCAACGTCTTAGAGAAGACACCCACACTTTGAGAGTCCTTCCCTCCCTGAGGCGGCAGAACAAAATTCCAACCCCAAAAGAACTGGGTACTGTACCGAGAAGCAGGTCACAAAGGATGCAGACTCTGGATCCCACCGCAACTGCACAAGCCATTCCAAGGCAGGACCAAAAAGGCTTATGCAAATGTAAAGGAGAACTGACTTCAATCACAAGGCCAGACGGTCTCAGGTGGCCCCTGACTGTTCTTGGTACAAGCCAGGGTCAAAGACATCTGAGTGGCTCAGTAGACAGAGGAAATGAGTAATGCTAAAGCTGGTGCCTACAATAAGAAACAAATTGCAAATTCAGATAAATGGTCCCCATGCTCAGAGCTCCTGGTGGAAGCCCTCTAGCCTACATACCGGCATCATCGCTGACACCCCCTCTACATGGGGAGAAGGAGAAAGAGAGGCAGAGAAATAGACAAATAGCAAGGGAGAGAAACTGCAAGCATCGAGGGTGCTACCTTGGTGCTATTGTGTTGTCTTCAACTGACGAGTCCCAAAGAGTTCAGCGCCCATCTGGCCAATTCAAAGAGAAAATACTGAGGATCTGAACAATTTCTTAGAATGATGGGGATAAACTATATTTCAGCATCAGAAGAGTTCAGGAAGTAGCTAAATGACTTTATTAGCAGTAGGATAAACAGCAAACACATTTTATTTAGTAACTGAATTTTACTGAGAACTTATTACATGGGCCAGGTACATTTGATTAAAAAGAAAATACAAAGGTTTAGAGAGGTTATGTCACTCTCCTGATGATAAATGGTAAGTCTAGGAGTGACACCAAGGTCACCCTCACCACAAAGTCAGGCTGTGGTCTTCACTCCAATCCTATGTAGCCCTAATAAGGGCCATTTGTAAAAACAAATAACAAAATATAATGCTCAAGCTCTTTCTTTTCCTCATGATCTCCATCGTGGTGGAGTCTGGTGTGATCTTGACCTATCTGGAGTCATAGGTACAAGGACAAAATGTCTCTAAAGATGATTAAGCTATCTGGGTGGAGGGTCAGGGCATAAAACAATGGATTATAGGGCGCTACAGAAGGCATGAGATGTAGGCACAGCGCTGCACCATTATCTCCCTTAGCTAAGGCTGCGTATACAAAACTGGGTTACTGAATTCAAGCAATCAACGGGTTGCTCAAACCTCCACATGTGTCATTGTGAGGACCTACATCGATGGAAGCAAGTGTAATGCAGGAGGCAGAAAACTAACCCCACCCCAGCTCTCTTGACCCACTTCACAGATGCTGCTCTAATGGCAAAAAACGCAAAAATTCTAAATGACCAATATCCACTTTGTTTTGCTTGAGGCTAAAATTATTTTTTCTGCTTTATGAAAGAACTAGGATTTACTGAACAGGTACAATGTGTCACCTCCTAGGATAGGTGATTTATACACTAATTATCTCACTGACTTATCATAAACATCTTCTGAGCTACTACACGGTGCCCATCCCCTCCCCCCGCACCCCCCCTCCGATGGTGGAAGTGATGTAACAAGGATCAATTCACCTAGAGCCATGACCTATGTGGTTGCATGGAGATTCAAGCCCATGTTCAAAATCAGTCCTCTTTCTTCTATGCTCTTCCCTGGTTTTTAATGATCAGGTCCTTCCACACCTCTGGGTCATCACCCTAAACTTCAGCAGCAACATTCAATGAGTAGAAGGTACAGATCAAACTGGAAAATTGTGTTGAGGGAAGTGTATATCCATGAACTTAATGCTTGTCTAAACTCCTCAGTTAACTGATGTGTCTCTGCTTAGTCTCTTTCCTTTGAGATTGGAATGTAGAGGAATCATTCCAGATACCTTAAAGTTTGAGTTAGTTGATTCCAGATTTCCAGAGAATGCTTAAAAGACAAGCATTCAGTGCCTTCTGAAATAGAGCACAATGCCCACATGGGAAAGGCTCTCAGATGAGGAGGTATAATGCACTCAGTAAGGCGGTCTCTTTCTCAATCACTTCTGAGCTATTTATTTACTGCTATAGCTGCTTATTGGAGTTGAATAAGATGGGGTGAGAGACTGTGCAGTCAGTGGCCACTGCTGGTCCAGGGGGGAGTCTGTCTAGGGCCTCCCTGTGGCACAAGGGTTACTTCTCAGCACTATGAAGCTGTCCCCTGCCACTGCAGCACAGTTCGATCCCCGGCCAGGGAGCTAACCCAGAAGGCAGCAGACCTCTCCTATCTTGCTGGCTGTTCCCCTCAGCAGTGTATTTCAATAAGTCTGCCTGTTCTGCTCCCCATTGTCTCTCATGAATTCTCACATCACCCCCTACCTCTGACCTACACCCCAGCTCTTGTATGCATAAATAAATAAATCTTTTTTTTAAAGGGTGGAGGGAGAGTCTATCAAGAGAGAAAAGGAGGCTTCAAAAACAATTATTTTGATTCTCACTTTCTGCAGCTCTAATTTGCTAGAAGAAAAGATAATTTATAATCTTGCTGTTTATAACCATGGCTACACCAGTATTCATGGCCATGAAGGTACATCTCAAACAAAGAACGTCTGACAATTGTAAAGCCAGATGATTACTTTACTACTATTTGTTGTGTTGGATAACAAATCTCCATCCTGTGTCATTCAGCCTCTCTCACGGCTGCTGGATCCCACAGATGGTGTCTCCGCTTTCACACTGCCCTACTTTCCCAGAATTTCTACATCTCCAGGGCCATTACCGCCTCCTGACTCGCTCACACTTATCCTATTATGCCATTATCCTGTACCCAGCACTGGTTGTTTTATTTTCTACTTTCTGCCACAATATTATGGGCCTGGAGTTGCAGCCTCTTAGGTAGTGTCTGTCTGCTTGCTTTCTGTCTACTACACTGGGGGAAGGGGAGTTTGGCATGTCCGCGTGCTCACATATTGTCAGGGAGACACGCAAAGCATTCCAACAAGCAGGAAGCAGCCTAATAAGGATGCTCTGGGCAGAGGAGGAGGTGGAGCTCTCCTGCTAAAATAATGAAAATCCATAGTTTAGAGTCACCACATACCCTGATATCTCTATCTATAATGCAGAGTCAAAGGGAAAATTAATTTACCAATGACCTGGTAAATTATCTTTCTATGCATTGTCCTTTAAAAAAATCACTTTGGGGTACCAAGATCTAAAGTGACTGTCTCTACAGAATTTTCAGCCTCTATAAGCAGCTGCTTTTTCCATGCTGGGTTCAAGTTACAACTACATTTCTAAGTACCAGTTATGTCAGCTGGACTATAGTCTCAGTTCTGCAACCAATCTATGAAAATACGAATGTCTTTCAGTTTCCATTTCACATCTGTGAAATGAGAATAAAGCTGTTTAAGGTTTGGGGAAGATAAATGAAATATGTATAAACTTGTGACATCATGCTCATAATCAAAGTAATTGATGTTTATTTGTTTCCCCTCCCTTCTGTAACACTCAAATTGGCCATCAATCCATCAGTCCACACGTAGCTTCATCATATAATTCCAATGGTTTATCTTTCTAGCTAACCTAGTCTCCATGGGACTAGATTCATCCCATCTCACTCAGCCCGGGACTTAAGTAGGGTCCAACAAATATTAGTGGAATTAAGATTAAGAACAGTGAAATTTCAAACTTGCAGAACTATTGGTGAGTTCGAAGGAAGAAAGGATCATAGTTTTTTCAATTATATTTCCCCCCATATTTTCACAATGACCATTAACTGTACTCTCTTCAAAAATTATCTATATCTGTGTTTTATGAGAGAGAGACAGCGAGAAGGAAGGAAAGAGGGAAGAAGGAAAAGAAGGCTATCCCTGGGTGCTTCCTGTTCCAGACATCAGTCCCTGACCACTGCATCATAAGCTAAATGTTTGTAGAAAACAAATCAATTTCACTACTAACTAACCCTAAAGAGATTACAAAAGGAAAACGTGATCTGGGAAAAATGAAAAGAAAGCATCTCTGCCTCCCACAACTAAATAGAAAAGACTTTTGATTCTCTGACACTATTATCAGTGTTATTGTAACATTCCAGCAATGAGACAGAAAACTGACAGTTTCTCTTTCCTGGATTCCCAGGCAGATCATAATCAGACATCATCTTTGTTTACTGTGCACCTACTATGTGTCCACAGCTCAGCAGCCCAGAAACTAATTCAGATCAGCTTAGCCCCACTGGGATAAAGTTTGGGCCATGCATGATAAAGCTTGAATTAAACGCTTATTTAGAAGGGAGGAAAAAGCAAGCCGCCTCAAAAGGAAGGAAAGGGGCACTGGCCCCCATTCTGGGAGGGACAACGTCTCGACCTCCCCTCAAAGGAAGTCTTATGTGTGGACCCAGGTGCTGCAGAGGGGGGCCTGGCGGGGCGGTGGAGGATAAAAGGCTTTCTGGAGGCCCTCTGACCCCAGCCGTCCCACGGGAAATGAGCGAGGAGGCTGCTGGCTGGCAGACAAGCAGGTGTGCCCTTAAGCAGCCATGGAGATTAGCTGGGGCTTATCCAAACCTCTGCAGGAGGCAAATCTCTCCTGGCTCTCTCAGGAGACCTCAGCACTCCTCTGGCATCGAATAAGCCAGATGCAGAATGGACGTCGACTTGGCCTTTTGTGAACCCAGAGCCCCAGAGCAGGAATCTGGACACCATCACACTCACTAGGGCCCCCAAAGAGACGAGTTTTTGAAGACTACACTGGGAAGCAAAAAAAGAAAAAAGGAAAGAAACAACCATCAGGCAGGATCATGGATAGATGAAGTCTCACTTATGATTGGATCTTGTTCCATTTGACCCGAACTTTCCTCTTTCTCTGGAAAATGCGCCTTTTTGCAAAAATAAATGGTTTCTGCTCTTCAGCAAAGGTAAAAGCTGAAAGTTTCAAAGACTGGGAGTTCCTTTCTCAGCAACCCAACAGGAAGCAAATTAGGAACTTGCCCAGCAGGAGGAGGGGAAAGCCCCCCTGCCCAGTGCAGAATAACCTGCGTTGTCATATCAAGGTCAGGTGCCTGAGGAAAAGGCACCTTACTTTAGACCCAAGTGGGTATGCACTGGAATCCCAACTGCTGCATGTCGGCTGTGTGATTCTGAGCAAGTCACTTAATCTCTCCGAACATCAATTTCCCCATCCTGAGTCTAAAAATGGCTCCTTCATAGAGCCACTTGAACATTAGATAAGATAATTTATTTAAACACCTAGTATCATACCTAGTGCATAGAAGGTGCTCGGTAAAGTCAATTCCTTTTATTCTTTCCTTCTTTCAACAACCCAATCCTCTATATAAATCAGTGGATCAAAATCCTTACTATTTACACTTGTAAAAACCCATTCTTAGCAGGGGTGAGTCACTTGCCCAAACCTCACCCAGATGGAAAGAAAAGAGGCTAGAAGCCAGATTTCCCTGAAGCGCTTGCTACACCTTGCTGCTGACTGACACCATAAAGATCGCCCAATACCCAGTCTCAGAGAAGTACTATAATGGCTGAGGCAGAGGGGAGACCTCAGAATCAGTTACTCATTTACCAGGGGCCATCTCTTGCAGGGGTGCCCACCAGGGAAACTACAGCTGCAACTGTCTCACAAGCATGGCTAAAATTCACCCAGGAAAGATGTGGGGTGTAGAGGGGTAGCAGAGGGCTGGTATTCACAATGTTAAGTAACAGTGTAACAAAGAGTTCTCGTAGCTTTTCAAATGATTATATAACAGACATACCCACGTACAAGCCAACTGACTCTAGAATGGCTGAAATGCAGAGGTGTCCTTGACTCAATAAAAACTATAAAAACAGCAATTGTGTTTTCTATCCATCACCGTCCCTGCCAGCACCTGTGGCACAAGCAGGAACCTAACTCCAGAAACAGGTTACAACCTTCTTCCTACCCAACTCCCCCATCATTTTTGTGGTAGGAAGGTTCTCCGTGAGAAGCCAAGTTATGGTGAATTTCGTCTTTGTTTCTTCCCAGAGGTAGCTGAATTTCCACTCTTATCACCAATACCTAAACTTTTATCATTTAGGAATTAGAATGTATCTGTACATGCTCTAGCTTTAGAAACGAAGAAACCAAGGGAGGCTTAGAGATGTGTTATAACTTGCCCAAGGTCACGATACCTTGAACAGCTATCAATCCAGTGGCCACTTCCTCCACTGGTTGATCAAGTGTTTTAGGGATTCATATAGTTGGGAGAAACCATCTCTTCACATGATTATTTTCATCACTCAAGTTAACTGCACATAGAATCCATGATAAAGACATTCAAGGTCAAATATAATAAGAACACAATACGATACTGCTGTGATACGATATGTTATGATAATGATAATATTCAAATATCCCATTACATATCCTCAGGAAAAAGAGTACATTAGATAAAATGCAAAAAAAACTGTGAAAGGAGTATTACTCTTTTCATTTAGAGATATAAGTATATTATTTGGTATAGTCTCAACAGATCTGATACAGTTGTTTCATCCAACTACAATTTACTGAGTATACATACTATGTGCCAGGTATAGGCTAAGTGCTAAAAATATAAAGATGAACAGTCATAACCACTGTATTCAAGAAATTCACTGTCTAGGGAGGGGTAAAAACAGGTTCAACACCAAATAGTGATCTAAATGTAGACCTAGAGTTATAAAGCTCTTAGAAGAAAACAGAAGGGAAAAGTTTATGACACTGGATTTGGCTTTGATTTCTTTCTTGGATATATCATGATTTTGATGATACATAAGCAAAAAAAGAAAAGTAGATCATTTGAACTATATCAAATTAAGTTTTGCTGTGCATTTCTGTGACATGATTAGTAGAATGAAAAGGCACTGAATAAAAGAAATATTTGCAAATTACATATCTAATAAATGATCCAGAACATATAAAGAACTCCTACAACTCAATGACAACAACAAAAACTAGATGGAAAAATGAGCAAAGAATTTGAATAGATACTTTTCCAAAGGAGATATACAATGGTCAATAAGCACATAAAAAGATGTTCCACATACTAACCTTCCGGGAAAGGCAAATCAAAACCATAATGAGATACCCCCACATGCACTGGAATGGCTACTAACAGAAAAGAAGTGTTGGCAAAGATATGAGAAATGAGATTCCTTGTGCATCATTGGAGGGGACATGTAAACACTGCAGCCAGTATGGAAACTATGCGATGGTACCTCAATTATTTCAAAATAGAATTACCATGATTGCACAACATTGGTTCTGGGTATAGACAAAAGAATTGGGAAGGGGGTATCTAAGCAGTATCTGTACAGCCATGTTCACAGCAGCATTACTCACAGTACCTGAAAGGTGGATGTGATCCAAGTGTCCATCAACCGACAGATGGATAAACAAAATGTGGCACATACATACAATGAGACATTATTCTGCCATGAAAAGAAGGAAATCATTACACACGCTATGATAAGGATGAACCTTGAAGACATTATGCTAAGTGATAGAAACCAGTCACAAAACAAGAGCTATCCTATGATTCCACTTATGTAAGCTTCGTAGAGTAGTCACATTCATAAAGACAGAAAGGGGAACAGAGTTTGCCAGGAGTGGGGACAGGGAGGAATGGGGCATTGCTGTTTAATGGGTACAGAGCTTTAGCCTTGTGAGATGAACAGCTTTCCATGGACAGACAGTGGAAATGGTAACACAGTAATGCAGACAGAACTAATGACACTCAACTGTACACTTAAAAATGGTTAAGATGTGGTTTTTATGTTATGTGTATTTTAACAACTTCTTTTTAAATACAGACACTGTGGTCATTATCATCAGTCACTTAAGTCTCTGTGCTCCAGCCAACACTGCGGAATAGAGCCACTCACAAAGAAAACAAGATTCTGTGTGAAAGTGTGATTTACTGAGAGAAGAAATGGAAAGCCTTATTGAAGAATGCTATTAAGTTCAGAGTCCTATCAAGTCTTTCTGGAATAAGCCTCAGTAGAAATTTATAAAACCAGTAATGCAAAAATCATTTTAAGTGCCATCTTTCTCTATAGTGAACAGATATATTAGGACAGACCAAAAAGTTTTAAATAATTAACTTTTGATTTTGACTCTTGAGAGGTTTTGCTTCATGCGTTTAGATTGAGGCAATGCATACAAAGGTAACCTGGGGAGTTATCTGAGACATTTTGGAAACAAAAATTGAAGCCTGCTAGTCAGGACTTACCAGGTAATGTCATCTGTGAGAGACTCCAGATCTCTGCTCCCCTTCAGTAGGGTCATTTTCTGGAGTGTCATAGTCTTAGATAGCTGAGACCTGGGTGTGCGGCACTAGCATCTTCACTATAGGGAATACAAGAGAGGCAGACAGCCTGAGCTGGAAGTAACACAACTTCCCCAGGGCCCAACATCCATATACCGCGTCCATCTCCTAAGTGCCCTTAAAAAGCCATAGCTCTAGTCACTGCATTTTAAAATCTCCCTCTTCATGACCTTTTTGGGCTAAACGCTGTGGTAAGCTTGCAAGGTACACTGAAATAGGATGCAAGCCCTGTATTCAATAACTTTACATCCTAGAGTGTAAGAGAGGCTTCAAGTATGAATTGCAATGTCATAATAAAAGGTATAATGTGGATATGTCTGCAAACTAAAGGAAGCACACACCCCTCCCCTCACACCACTTCCAGATGAGAAGACTAAGCAGAGAAACACACAACTTATCATGCATTCTGCTGTGTGACTGTGTGACTTCATGCATTCTGCTTGATGAGGTGGCTCTCTCATGCCCATGCCCCCCAATGCCCAGTGTCCTTTGCCCTAGATGCCCAGCCTCCAGACATGGTCAGAGCCAGCACTGAGGTTGAGAGTGCCATTCCATTCCTAGCCAAGCCTGTTAGCCTCCCAGAGAGGAGACACTCCCTGTCTGCTGATCACAGAGTTTGCAGCCCTCTGATCTGCAAACGACCAGCGAGTACGAACGGCAGCTCCATCAGCACCACTGTCCAAACTGGAAGCACTGTCTTCACAAATTAAGCATAACACAGCACGGTTATCCCATGGCTCTGATGGATTTCCATGCTTGAGAGGGTGGGTCAGCCCGATTCACAGCCTATTTCTGACACCTGAACAGATGAACTCAGTGCTCTGATGATACAAAATCGTGTGTGTGTGTGTGTGTGTGTGCGCGCACGCGCATATGTGTGTTTGCATGCATGCACATGCATGTTCCTGTGTGTAAGCCTCCATGCAACCACATGATCATCAGTTCAGTATTTATCAGGCTTCCACTGACCTACGAGAGGGAAGCATCATCAGTCCTTGGAGCATCATTTTTGAAAGTCAGCGTCTCGCTTTGGTCCATGGAACACATTTAAACTTCAATGAAGAGCCCTCACTATCTTTTGTACTGGATCCATCCACCAGACTGAATGAAGCTTTAGAACCAGCAAGAACCAGATGGCCCTTCAAGATCCTTTTTGAATGTTTGGAGCTGAGTCATTTGTATGCGGAAGTCTTCACAAAATAGCAATCTGGGGAACAGGCTCCAGGCTGAGTCCAGCTTTCCAGACAGCCCATCTTTGCCTACAATCGAGAAGACAAGCACAATATTGTAGGGTTCCACCAAAATATGACAGCATTTATCTATATGTGTAGCATCAAATATAGGAAGTGGCCCTCTCCGGCTGTCACTGCAGTGGGAGCTTATCACAACTACCTCCCTCACCCAATTCTCTTTCCATTTTTTTTGTTTCCATCACACCTATAATTTCTCTCTCACACAGGCACAAAGCCAGCTTTGTGAGTCAGCCAGCAGAGGGTACTACAATACTGGTGCAACAAGCCAGTTCTCAGTGAATTCAGAGCTGAGATTTAGACAAATTAAAATGGACTCTAGTTTTATTATGGGCTGGGAGCAGCCAGACAGAGCAAGGAGGACTGTGGGATGGAAAAGATGGAGCTGGAACTGCACAGGTGGACAGGCCTAGACAATCTCAAAAAAAGATAAGGCAGTACTGTATGTCCAAAATCAGAAGCCCAAGGAGTGCAGTAAGTGTGGGATCCCAAGTGGGAAGTGACCAAAATTCTGGGGCTCAACTCAGCAATCCTCCTCCTCTGTTTACCCCAGAGAAAAGAAAACCTATGTTCACATGAACAGCTGTATGTGAGATGTATACATACATGTTTGTATGTGTATACATGTATTGCGTGTGTGTGCGCACACACACACACACATGAATGACAGCTCAATTCATAATCACCCCAAACTGGGGGCAATCCAAATGTCCTTCTACCAGTGAATGAATAAACCAAGTGTGGTGTATCTATCTGTACAAGAGAAAACACCTCAGCAATTAAAAAAGAACTAATTATTGATACATACAGCAACATGGATGAAATCAATGGCACTATGTTGGGTAAATGAAGCCATTCTCAAGAAAACATTCCATTTACATAATGCCCTTTCTGTGACATTCTCAAGCTTATATCACTGCCAGCGTCTGGGATGGGGGTGTGGTTTAAGAGTGGATATGACTACAAAGGAGTAGCAAAAAAAAAAAAAAAAAAATGGAGGAGTAATATAACTGTTCTGTACCTGGCTTTTAGTAATGATTACATGAATCTATACACATCTTAAAAGTTATACAACAGTATACCCCCAAGAGTCAATCCCACTGTATGTCAACTCAAAAATAAAATACTTAAATAAACATGCATTAAAAACAATCAAAGGGATAGAACCCAAGAAGCAGGATGGGTTAAGCAGATAGAGTAAGATCCATCCCTCGTCATTAGCAAGAATGTACAAGGGAGATAAAGGGCATGGAAGATCAGAAAGAGTTGAGTCGGACGCCAAGGCTGACAAGGACCACGTGAGAAGAAATCAGTTGACGTGGTAGTCCTCTAAGTACCAGCAGCGGAAGCTCGGAACCAAGGAGCCAACCTGACCCAACTGGTGACTGAGCAAGGAAACCACCGCTAACTCTTCATGTAGCCCAGAGGTTCTGCTCACCCTGAGGAACCAGCATTCATGTTGGTATAGAGAAATCTCAGGTTATTTCTTCACCTCACTTGCTAGTAAGAAAGAATTCGTCAGCTTTGAGCAGCAATTTAGTGAAGAAGGCAAATGACAAAAAGTTAGTTTAATCTAATCGATTCTAATTCACAGATGAGTAATCTGGGAGATCAAAGTATCTGAGTGTTCCCCAAATCACACAGGTGCAAATGCCCTCAGAGGTCCTGACTTCCCCCCTTGACCTTGTCACCATGCCTTGCACCACTATCAATTGTTTCTCTAGCCTGGGATGATCATTCTTCTCATCTGTCCTGGGGAGTTGAAAATACGTTTTCCATTTAAAAGAGAGCAAGACAAAAGTGAATTCATAGCATCCTATCATGAGACACCAAAAGACTGCCTGCCTACCTCAACCTTTTATTTGGTGTTGTCCTTTCCTCTGATAAATTGCTCACTAATTCCTGCCTCTGATTTCTATGTGAGTCTTTCCTAACTCATGCTATTAAATCCAATGATCAGACTGGATGGTTAAAAAAATAGTTTTCACTTGACAAATTACCTCTTGCGTCCTATCCACATTTCTCATTTCTATCTAGCTCTGAAGAGCTCAGAAGAGGTAGAACTGCCTCCCAATCGGCATATCCCACTCTTTGCATATACTATGTATAGTATGTCTGAAAAGTTCTGGCTCAGAAATTGAGATGTAGGTCATGGTCTAGCTCTGCGGGTGAAATCTTAGGTAAGTCACTTCCTTTCTTGCTTTGTTGGAGTCTTAGTTTCCTCCTCTGTAAAGTGAATTGGTTAGATTAGAAGATCTTTAAGGTACTTTCTAGTCCTACATTGCATCCTGTGCTGTGCCGCAAGTGTAGATGGTGCACAGAAACTGATGTACAAAAGAACTGATGTGTGATAAGTTTCCACTTAATGCAACAATTTTTATTGAGAGTATACTCTATTTTCACTTTATAACTAGTCAAGAGGAATTTAACAATGTCTAACAAATGAGCCCTGTCTATAAGGACACACAACCCAATGGATCTAAATTTAAAGGACTTAAATTTAAGGAGTCTAAATTTAAAGGATCCACCATTAAGCACACTCTTCCACTTGGAACCAGCTGGGTCATTCATTTAATCTCTCTGAACCAATTTTTTCATGTATAAATTGAGAAAAATAATGAGTTCTTCTAGTAGTGAAGAATAAATGAGGTTATATTAGGTTTTATTAAGTCATTTATATTACTGTCCCACCCTCTTGAAACAGCATTTTTCTTTCTCACCCCATGCTTATTTTTTACAGATCTCCATTTTCAATCTCATTTCTTAAAGGTGAATATTCTATTATTGCTATGAGATGAAACTCAAGTTCAACTTCCCACATTGACTTATCTGTCTGCTCCAGCCAACAAAAACCTCCCCTGCCTCTGCTTTTCTGTTGCTTCCTAAGTGATTTGGGTATCTGTGATATAAACTCTTAAACTCCAGATTTTTATATTACCAACTGCCTATAGAGATGTAGAATTCTACATGTATCAAGTAGAGTCCATAACCTTGTCCAGAGATCCTACTCCTCTTCATGGGCTGGTTTCAGTTAATAGTTTCCCAATTTCTTAAACTAGATACCTATGTATTTACCATGTTTTCTCTCCATCACATCCTTCTCCAATCCATCTTATTTGACTCCAACTCTCATGCATCCCTCAAATCCAATCATTCTCATCTTACTGTCTCAACCTTGCTTGAGCATCTCTTGACTAGATGAATGTAGTAGCAAAAGACAGGATGTATCAGTATCACCTAAAAAGCTTTTTCAAAATATATTTATTTACCTGCCCATCACCCCATATCACATTAGAAACTTGGTTAAGGGAGAAGACAGAACAAGGAGGAAAAGACCAGGCTTGTGTATTTTCAGAAGCTTCCCAAGTTATTCTAATACATTGACCCGTTCTTAGTGAGAACCACTATTTTAACCTTTCTCCTCTCTAACCCTGCACCCTCCTACTGCCATTCACTAATAATGACCTCCACCTGCCTTCCAGAAGCAACAAGCTATGATTATTTAACCTGCCTTTCACATTCTGAATGCAGGTTACTTTCCTGACCTGGTTTCCTCCTATCCCTACCATGTCCCATAGGTTCCAGCCAAACCAACTAGACCTTGTTTCTCTGACCACACCATACGCTTTTACAACTCCACACCCTGATTCATGCCATCTCATCTTTTGGGACCCACTTCTATTCTCATCTCACTATCTCTCCCTGGGAAAATTCCACTTAACTTACAATGCTCAGACCAATGCTACCTTCCTCTCTGAGGACTTCACCTGTACTTACGCCCTCTTAGGCAGAAACAGTGTTCTCTCCTTTCCACTTACACATCATTCTATTCACAGGGCTAAACTATTAGCTATTAGCTTGGGCAGATCACCTTTCTTGACTCCCAAAAAGATATGGATCCCTCATTCAGTCTCCTGAAAAAATGTTATACCTCGTTTACAGTTAAACCCTCTTCCACCCTGTGGGTGTGTGCTATGTTTCATAACCTGTTTGTTTACTACATGACACCATGCCCTCTCCAAGACAGACAGTTTCATCCTTCTTTGAATTCCCAGCACCAAATAAAGGTTCAGGATTATAATTGGCACTAAATTATATAATCCTTACATATATTAATTATATATTAATACTCTTTCAGTCCAGATTCAGATTAGACATCCTCTCCTCAGCACATTTTTACCAGTCCTAAGAGGTGGCAGTGCCTAGGTTCTGTCACTAAAGCACACAATACATATTCCTTTTATTAGAATTATGTTTGAGTCAATATCCTTACCTGAGACTCTAAGTTCTTTAGGGAGAAGGACCTGTGTATTTCTCTCTTCCTCACCTGCTGTACATTGCACCACTCACTAATGTTCTGGAACAACTAGACTGAATCTGCTGTAATATATTTCTAGATGATAAGCTCCTCAAAGATCCTTGCAGCACCTTTTACTCTTCTCACATTTCAACAATATCTCTTCCAGCCCTGAAGTGCCAGCAAGCATTCAACAGATAGTTGTTCATTGACCAATTCTTACTAAATATTCCTGAATATGTTTAGGTTTGCCTTAAGAAGATGAAGTGTCCTGCTGAGCTGTTGCCAAGAAAAGAACGATTTAGTTGTCTTTCAGTGGCCATCCCTCCAACCCTGTTTGTTGTCCTGTATGTATCCTGGCATTTCAGCATGACTAGTCAAGTCTCTCAAAAAGTCAGATCAACCACTCTGCCAATTCCCAGTTTAATGACCTGGTCCAATACCGGCCATATCCTGTCTCCTCTTGTCCCAACATGTTCATTACATTGGCATGTGTCATTTGAACCTTGTCCAGGAATTTTAAAAAAGTTAGTGGGGACATAGAAATAAAATTTTCAGGAAATTTGAAAATAATACCTGCTTATGTGACAAGTGCTGTTCAAACAATATTGAAGGTTGTACCATTGTTCAGTATGTTCATACTACAACAACCTACTGGATAATGGAAACATGAAACTTTACTTGATCCACAACTAAAGGGTTTGGGGATTTTTTAAAAATAAACTATCATTTATGGAAATAAACATTAAAATAAACTTATGAAGGTATTATGTGATATGCTTTATTTAAGCAAGAATGATAATTACTATGTTTATAAAAAGCATAAGCATAAGAATCTCTCTTGTCTCCACTGTTTAAATAGAATAACACATGTATCCTTACAAAAGATTACAGAGTTCCCAGTCATTCTTAAATATCTTAGCATAACTTAGCTGGCACCATTATTCAAAAACACTACTAACTTCTAAGTAATCCAGGAGAGTGTCACTTTCTGGAAGTTGGAAAGTCAATTTGCTGAAATTAAATAAAAAGAACCAGTTTCACATCTATCATAGCAGAGTGACTGGGAGGGGAGCAGCAAGTGTGGCTGCCATCAAAATAAATCAAATAGCAGAGATGCCAACAAATTTCAAGTTTCATCTAGGTAAGTCTATGTATGAAATGAGCTGGAGGTAGAAATAATGACCCTGCACTTCTTATTTAAAGTAAAAGACACTGGATATTGGTGAAGTTTAATTCACATTTTATGATTTTACTTAAAAGTCTCCAGGGTCATGATTACTCTAAAATTCTATGAGCCAGCACAGATGATTTTCTTTCTACAGTGAGGTCATGTATGAAACTAGCTGGATACAACATTTTAAGACTCTGTCAAGAAGAGCAAAAGGAAGTCAAGAATTGAGGTAGAAGTCCAGATTAGTTTTGTAAAGTCTGATTCTAGAATAAAAGACTGGTCTGCACTTGAATGACTCCCAACTGACTGACTATACAACAAAGATTTGTTGGTATAAAATGGAGTGTCCAAAATAACTAGCCCTAGTCAGGGAAGTTCAGGTCCCAGTTAAAATCACCACCAGCAGACCTAAGTTGACACTTCAGGTCAATTTCTCAGACTGGCAGTTAGTGATAACAGCAAAAAACACAAGTATTTCAAAGAGTTTCAATACTTGTAAAATTATCTAACCTAACATCTGTATGTCCTACTTTGTCAAAGTGTTGCATGAAAAGAAAGCTCAAAATTATTTAAATCTTTCAAATGTGCAAAAAGGTTGATTCCACCATGAAATAAGTACCTGAAACGAACAAAATGCATCACCCTGAGACAACTTTCCCCTTGGAGTGGGAATTTTTTTTTTTTTTTTAATTTTTGCATGTAAGAACTGGAGAGCAGACAAGGTGAGAGAATTCACCGGAGACAGAGCAGGGAGCAGAACAGGCAGATCAACGGAAATACACTGCTGAGGGGAGCAGCGGGCGAGGCAGGAGAGGTCTGCTGTGCCATGTGGGTCAGCTCCCTGGCCGGGGATCGAACCCAGGCCACAGTAGTGATAGCGCTACTTATCCCCTAGGCCATGAGCAGTCTAGGTCTTGGATTCCACTAACCAGCCTGGAGCAAAAACTGAATCCCCTTGAGGTCTCATGTTGACTTTGAGAAGCTGAACCAGGAAACTTAGGTCTTCATCTCAATATGTGATCCAGTACCATGTGTTTCTCAGCCTTGGGTAAGTCAACACTCTCTTTGATCCTCAGTGTCCCCTTGTGTATTTCCAGGGGGAAAACCACTCTTCCAAGAGTATAAGCATAAATTAGATTGTGATAGTCAAGTGACTTTCCCCTTTTGGAAAAAGGTTTTACAGCAATAACAAAGACCTATTTCCTTCAAGAGCTTCAACGATTTGAAGAAATTCCATGTATTCTCTGAGATCTTGATTTATGCTTGGATGACCTGGTTGCACTGGAATGATGGCACTGGTGTTTCCTGTGGGCATTCATTTTAATTCTGCCTTGCCAGTGGTTTGGTAAGGCTCAGACAAGAAGGTCCAAAGGGATGGGAGTAAAAATAGTTGAAGAAGGCAACAGAAGCATTACAAAGTTGCTAACCTTTGAAGGATGCTTAATCTGAGATATCCCCTTTAATACCCTACCTCAAACTTTCTTGTTACAAATCCTGGAGTAGATATTTAAATTTCCTATTTCCATCCTGTTTGTTTCCATATCTACATTCAGAGAAGGGGGTGGGGGGATTTTCTCTATAAATTGTCCCTGTTTCATTAACTCTATATGAAATTCAAAAATTTCACTGTAAATGAATATGAAGAGAAATAAACAGAAGTCCAGCCCTGGATCACTATATAGCTTTTTAAAAACATTCTTGCAAGTCTTATGCTGTACTTAAAGCATCAACTGTCAAAATAATGTAATTATTTTTCAAGGAAGTCCCAAACATCTTCAGCTAGCCTAGCATGGAATAGTGCCTATCCTTTCCTTCTTTCACCCCACCCCCGGAAAAAAATCTGTTGAAGAAATAAAACTTAGCTTTTATAGAGGAAATCCTCACTTTCTATAGTTGCTTAGTTTTAACCCCAACTCTTGAACATGAAACATCATATCGAAATGCTACCTCTTTGTTAATTTAGCAAACCATTAGGAGCTTTCTGTTTGCTTCCCAAAATATCACAAGAACAATTTGTTGTGCTGGTTGATTAGCACTGTAGAAAGTCTTCATTTTGCTAATAATGCTTCACACTTCTGATGAGTACTAGGAACTCTACATTGCAAAGGAAATTAAATAAGCATTTTATCTCTGAAGACCTCACACTATAGAGTCGAGGAAGGTGTGCTATTCATTAAAAAAGGAGGCGGCTCAACTTTATCTTCCCAATTTGAAGGAAAAAAAAGAAATCCAAAATGTGATAATAAGAAGTGATAACCCTGAGAGATGAGTATGCTACTTAACTGTAGACTTTCAACCAAATAAATGCTTTTGAAAAAAAATGTTCTCAATTAATGAAGGGATTGAAAATGAACTTAGTATTATGAACCAGACACTGTCATTTTAGTGATTATTTTAAATAAACCTAAGGGTATAGGAGTAAAAAATAGAACAGCTATATCCTATTTTATCTTCAATATACACATACATGTACTCTGTTGTTTAATTCTTGGCAAGCTGCTCTTCTAAAATGCCAAAAGATGTTATTTTTCCTTTAAAATGTAATTTCAGGGCTCAGAAGATCTAAGGAACAGATAATATTTTGACCACATTGCATTCAATATAAAATTTTAGAAGCAGGGTGAGTCCATATTTAAGAACTGCTCAGGTTAGGCCTTCTGTAAGATTTGCAAGTTTTATATTTACTGGCACAACTACAGACAATTGTGTAAAATATTTGGATTAATGGTTGAACTTGAACTTGTGCCTTTAAAATGTCTGGGAATTGACCTGGGCCACAAGATCAGTTGTTCCTTTTAAGTTGATCCAGCAGAAATTAAATATCTGCAGGGGGCACAGACTAAGAGATGGGGTTCTTTCCAAATCTGTTCTCCCAGGAGTCTGAACATTCTTGCTAGCTCCTTGGAGAACTCCACCGTCTGGAGAGCAAAAGAAACTTGTTTACAGGGTTTTAATCATAGAGACCCTGCACCTTTCATTAACCTCTTTGTCTACAGCATTTTAAAGTAGAAACACTAGCTGGTCTGATCATATTTCAGCCACTTTCCCCTCATCTCATCCTTGACCAAAGTCGAATTCTCAAGAAGACGGGACTTTCCATTCCTCTATGTCCAAAATACTCTGCAAAAGTTAGCCAGGCGAACCTCCCTGATCACAAAGGCTTTGGAAACACTGACTTAAATTTGACTTTTGCATCAACCCCCAAGTGACTGTTCCTTGGCAAAAGCTATGTAACTTTATCACAGATACATTTTCATTGCTCACAATTCCTGGCCTGGCGTGGCTCTAAGGACCATGCAGTGTGTCCTGGAGATTAAACAGTGAGCTACCAGGGTGGCCACAATTCATTCCAGATTTGCATTCAAACCATGGCCCGCTCTGCACTTCTTGGAAAAGTTTGCTTTCTAAAGACATTTCAGAATGTCCCTTCACAAAAAAAGGAGGCAGGGTGGCTGGACCCAAGTCCCCTTAAATCAAGGCAACGAGAACAGAAAGGGACAGAATGGATTTGCAGGGTGCCAGAGTTGCCTGCTCATGTACATGGAGATGTAAACTTCCAATTTACAGTGTTTTTTACGGAACCCAAAAGTTATTGTACCCCCACCTTCACAGCCAGATTACGGTCACTATTTGGAAAAGAAAGTAATTGGGAGCTTACACTGAACATCAACCCACAAGGATGTGATATAAAATGGAAAGACTCCTCAAACAGGAAAAGAAATGTCTTTCTCTGTAGGCAGTTCTGCCTCCTTGTGATTTAGTATCAGTTTAGATTTGAAAAAGTTGATTGTTTAGCAAATTCTCACAATAGTGAAGAATCCTGGGTTCATGCCTGAAGTTAGATGGCTTGAGAAAGAATGATCAATTTGGTATAATTTTTTTCTAGGTAATTATAGCCAGTACAAGTTTACGAGGAAATATGGAGAACTGATAATAGATATGCTATTTTACTAAGCTAAAATTAAGTTTATAAAATTTGCCAAAGTGTTTGTCTTTTTAGAAAAATTTCTCGACTCGGGAGCTCAGATTTAATCTGCCCTCTGATTCTTGCTGTATGGAATCTGTTTTAATCCCCTATCTATTTGAAAAAATATAGAATACATAAAGTTGCTGGAAAAAAATCCCAGCATTATCGTGCTTATGTCATATACTATCTGAAATACTCTCCTAAAAATCTATTTTGAGAGCATCTGTTAATCTTTGAAAACTTTGGTAGTTTTATCAGAGAAGTTGGCCAGTTCCTAGAAGACATTCACTTGTACATAAATATTATCCAAAAGAACAGCCATGGTTAAGGGGCAAAATAACATAATCCCAAGATTTACAGCCACACAGTGGCCAGACCCACTTTTTGTAACATACATAGGAAAGTTACCACACACATTTCACATGCAAGCTTAAATGATCTGAAAAAGACAATTCGAGCTGAACTGAGTTCTACATTTGAGCAAATCACAAACAGCAGATCTGGCCTTGCTTAAAATTTCCATCTAGTTGTTGAACTGAACAAAAATAAACAAATGGAAAGCCTGACAGATGAATAAGGCTTTTCTCTTGGTTTTTAAAACTGAAAATACAGCAGAAAACAAATATCGCCACAGAAGTCCCTGTGAAGAAACTGCCTTTGGCATGGAGGCTGAGCAAACAAATCTCCAAAGCCCCTTAGCCCCCACCCCTCTGCTTTCCCACCAGAATCCTCCACTCTTGCTGTATTTCCTAATTTTGTGAACTGTATTGCTGAGCTGTTTATCAAAACGGTATGCAATAAAAAACTTCACTCTTCTAGGAAGTCTTGCAATTTTCTCCCTCCTCCTGGACAGAGGCCACTAGTAAGGGAAAGCCTCAAAAAAAAAAAAAATTGCAGAGCAATGAAAGTGAAGAAACAATAGACAAGTGTGGCTTTGACAATGCCTCCCCTCAAGCCACTGTCTGCTCCTGCTGTGACACTGGCATATTCAAGAGCAAGGG
>PVIJ01000635.1:0-41275 GCA_004024925.1 Scalopus aquaticus
CAGAAGAGCTCAAAAGGCACTTCTCCAAAGAAGAAAAGCAAATGGCCAACAGATACATGAAAAAATGTTCAACATCACTTATAATCAAGGAAATGCAAATCAAAACCACTATGAGATACCACCTCACACCTGTGAGGATGGCACACATTAAAAATACAGGCAACAACAAATGCTGGAAAGGATGTGGAGAAAAAGGAACGCTTCTACACTGCTGTTGGGAATGTGAACTGGTCCAACCACTATGAAAAGCTGTATGGTGATTCCTCAGACTGCTAAACATGGAGCTTCCATACAACCCAGCAATCCCACTTTTGGGAATTTACCCAAAGGATACAAAAACACTAATCCGAAAGGATACATGCACCCGTATGTTCATTGCGGCACTGTTCACAATAGCAAAGGTATGGAAGCAAACCAGATGTCCAAAAATAGATGATTGGATCCAGAAGATGTGGTACATATACACAATGGAATACTATTCAGCATTCAAAGAAGATAAACACATGCAATTTGCAGCGACATGGATGGAATTAGAGGGGATCATACTCAGTGAAGTAAGCCAGAAAAAAAGAGAAAAATATCGAATGGTTTCACTTATAACAGGACTAATAGGGAGGCCGGCTGGGAGAGAGACAATCAGTGGGGTGGGGAGGGGGAGGCGGAGGGAGGGAAGGAAAAGGGCACAAAATGGAATAGAAAAGAACACAAGGGACCATGGAGATGGATCACGGGTGAATTGGTGGTGGGCTACCCAAGGGGAATACAAAATGTAAAAGACATAAATAACAATAAAAATATATATTTAAAAAAAAAAAACTGGCCTCTTAATTTCTAGCCTAATCGTTTGGAAGGCTAGTGCCACGACTGCCCGTTTCAGGACGGGAATAAATGTTAACACGTCTTTTTGCAGACATCTAGATGACACCCTATCTTCCGTTGCCCTGCTAGCGCGGCGGCGGCAGTCCACGCTGGTCACTGCGGGTCCCTCTCCTGATGCTCCGCGGTCACGCTTTCTGAATGCCTCTACGAAGACCTCTTGTACGTTGATTCCTTTACTAACAGTAATTTCAGGCCAAGAGGTAAGAGTTTTACATAGTCTCTCTATTTTATTCCTTTTTTCTAAAATGACCAATATTGACAAACTTCAAGGCAGGAAGAGGTTATTTACGAAGATTGTTGGAAGCGGAAAATCACCAGATAGAGATTTGTGATTCTTTATCGAACTTGATTCTAAAAGTTTTTATTGAGCACTGTCTGACTCGTAAACTAGGGAGAGACTTCAGATTTATAGCTTAGTCCTAAATGGGCAGTAGCAGATATAAAATCTTGGAATTTAATATCAGCTTTGAAATGTTAAATTGAGAGTTTGAGCAGTTTTCGCTTTACGAGCTGGCGCATTGTAGAATGCAAGGGCTGTATTGATTTCTGACAGAAGAGGCTGTCTCCAAAATGGATCTGAGCTGTTTCATATTCTATTTCATTCAAAAGGCACATTTTAAGCAACGTCCTCTTCATTTCCATTTAGCACATGTGACTTAATTGAAAAAGAAAGAAAACAGCTTTACAGGAAAAGGCCCTCCCCTGAGAGCCTGTTGGGGTCACCACAGGGGTGGAGAAAAGAACTAAAGAAATCTGTTGAATGACATGAAGTTCATGTTGTGGATGTTCCTCCCAGTCCTTCAGGTCAAAGCAGACTCACAGCCCTTTCCCTGGGCTCCTTTTCTAATGAGTGTCAAGAGGAAAGATGTCCCTTGGACTGCGCCTTCATTTCTCCGACATCCCCTCTTCATGGAGAGGCTGGCTTGTCGCCGCTGCCTAGCTCTCTCACTGGCCTTTCGGGCCTCTGGAGGTGGGAAGAGACCAGCCGGCCTCCCCCAGCCCCAGCCTGCTAAGCAGTGAAGCCTGAGGGCCGGGAACAAATTTCAGGGCAGAAACTCATTTTAGCATCCATTGTACCATGGGCCAGATTACCAGGGTAACTTTTATGCCCAGGATTCCAGTCCATTGGTGTTGTGTAGAGATCCAAAGTTGGTTGGTAAAAAGCCATCCTAAGTAGGGCTTCGTGTGGCCTGTAATTGAAGGCTGTTAGAAAGGAGCCTCTACCCAAAAAGAGCCTCTATGTTGATTTTCTATGACTTTTGTTACAAATTATCACACATTTAGTGGCTTAAAATGACACAGATTTATTCTCTTACAGTTCTGGAGGTCAGATGTCTGAAACGGGTTATAGGGTCTAAAATCAAAGACTGTGTTCCTTCTGGAGGCTCGAAGCAAGAATACTTGCCTTTTACAGCTTCTTGAAGACTCCTGAGTTTCTGAGCTCCTGGCCCCTTCTCCTCTGTGTTCAAAATGCATTGATCCAACCTCTGCTTCTGTCCCTCCTGCCACCCTCCTACAAGGCTCTTGGGGTTACATTGGGCCCAACCAAATAAGCCAGGAGAACCCCCACATGCTAAGATCATTAATTTAATGATATCTGCAATACTTTTTTCCACATAAAGCAATATATTCACAAATTCTGGGGATTTGGATGTGGGCATCTTTGGGGGCATCATGCAGCCCACCACACATTCCCACTTGTAAACTGAAACTTTGTCACCTAGGAGACACTCTTGGGTTCTTCAATTTCAGGTGTTTAAGGGTATCTTTTAAAATGCAAGCTCTCCTGGTAAAGGAAATGCTAAGAGACTGTTTGAGAGAGCCCTGGCCTGCTCTTGAGTCCTCTCTGCTCTTAACTCCTCTATTCAATGAGGTTGAATCAGGTTGGCTTATGGAGACCCCTGTGAGGTGCTCCATCTCTAGTCCTAAAACCCATAGAAAATAAGATTGTAAGATTACACTAATGAATGCATCACTTAACTGATCAGAAAAGAAATACCCAGATTCACCTTAAAGGTGGAAATGGCTCTCGGAGCAGGAAGACCCCATGTAACCAGGTGGGAGGAGTTGCTCTGGAGTGTCTCAAGCTGAACTTGGATGGTCTGGCAAGGAAGTGAGATAAGAGGAGGTACAGTACTTGCAGGCACCTGCTGGGGGCCTCTGCTGGCCGGCCCAGTCCCCTCTACCCCTTTCTCCCCCGCCTTGTGATCTGGGACACTGGCCTCTACCCACACCATCAGGGTCTCTGGCTTCCAGTTGTATTCAACCAAAGGGAGGCACGCACAGGACCTGCAGGGAGAGGGGCCCGCCAGAGTATTTCTTCCAGGCTTCCCTCTGCTGCACTGTTTGGGCAGTGGCTATATTCCTTTACCAAAGGCCCCAGATCGTCTGCAGGATCGCAGCTACAGCTCTCTCTAAGTTCTGCTTAACCTTTTCCTCCTTTCACCCTGGAGGTGGCAGTAATTCCTGTGGTTGCTACATTGGGACTAAACTGGAAATGTTTCATCTTCCCTTGTTGGTTTGAAATATGTTTGCAAAGAATTCCTTCCTCTAACTCACTGTGATCACTACCCTCTTTGAATGTGCTGTTTCCCCTGGAGCTGGTCTGATACCTGCCATATCCTAGCACAGCCCAGAAGACAGCATACCTAGTTTGATGGGGCCTGGGTCTGCCGCTGTGACAGGTCTTCCTCCTAGGTGGAAGTGATGGCCTTAGTACTCACTCCTGTTCAGCTCTGGTCTTCCCCTAACACCCTGCACTGATTCTAGAAGTCCTGAACAACCAGGTGATACCTTAACTCCCCATGTATATTCTTGCCCCAAGAGCGAGAAGGTACTGATCAAGCTACAGTCAGCTTAGCAGGTTGATATCTTATTGCACATTAATAATTGGCTTTTATGTATTTCTCCCTTTGAGCTGCATTACTGTGAGTCATTTTCACTGCATCCAGCCAAACTCTGGGCATCAGAAGATGGAGTATCTGGCCTAGCAAGGCTGGGAACAGAACAGGTGCTGGGCCATAGTGAATGCCCCAAGGTAAATGCCACCTTGCATGGTGTCCTGGTGGCCAGGCCCTCTGGAATCTCCTGCAATGTCTATCTTGGCACACACTCTCTTTTAGACTCCTACAGCCTTAATATCCTCCACCAGGTTAACAGTTAATGATCCTCCCATAGGCTGTTATCAGCTAGCACCTTGCAGGGATTATGACAGCTGGCTCAGTGCAGAAACACGCAGAAATGGGACACAGCTCAGTGCGTGGAGAGGGTGGAGAGAGGCAGGGAGAGAGGTGATGAATTTGAGGCAGGAGGGAGAACAACAATGAAAGGGCAGTCAGCCTGACTGGCTTCACTTTTTGCAGTTCTCTGCTGGAGTTCTCAATCCCTGTGTCCCCTCTGTGGGTCCAGGTTCTAGTCTGGGTTCTGCCTCTACCTTTGTGCCTCCCCCACTCCCTGTTAGCTTCTCTGGATGTTTCTTTAACTGAAAAATATATGCTAAAAATCCATGAGTCTGTTCTATATGCACTTATCATTTATATTCCAGAATTTAATAAAATATATGTATATCCTAGTGGGAATTAGCTAGGAAGTAGAGAGTCAATTTGAAGTGGGTGGTCTGGTCTTAAGTTTTAAAGCACAGAATTTAGGCTTGGAATTCAGTTTTTCTACTTACTGTGTGACCCTTGGCAAATCATTTAACCTCTCTGAGCCTTAAGTTATTCATCTATAAAGCAAGAATAATGCTGTCCACCTGGCATGAGCTGTGACAATTATATGAGCTAATGTACACATATCACAGACATAAGGCTGCCGTGACAACTCTAAAACCAAATTAGTTTTCTAATTGCTCTAGCATCTCCCAAAGAGTATAACTTGCAATCTAATTTAAAACCCACAGTAATATTCTTAAATTATCTTTTCCTCTTTTGCCCAGTTCTCCTACATCCCTCCACCCACCAACCGCTCCAGGATCTCAACTCTAGAAACTCTCTCCCCAACACTAGACTTGCCAGGTTTAGTAAAAATAAACAACAGAAAAGGATGCCAGCTAAATTTGAATTTCAGATACACAACAAATCATTTTTTAGTAGAGCTATTCCCCATGCAATATTTGGGAAAAACATACTAAAATGTATACATGCATTAGACTAATTATTTGTTGTTTCTCTGAAATTCAGATGCAACTAGTGTCCTGTGTTTTATCTGGCAACCCTACCTAATACCCAACCCACAGATTTTTCTGCTTTTCATTTCTTTCCGTTCCTTATTTATTATGTAGGTTGATTTAGCTCACCAAGTAAGTTTTTCTCACTTCATTTTTAAGTTTTAATCTACACTTTGCCCAGAACCAGCATTCTCCACACCAAAGCAAAGCTGTGGGGGAGGAGCACAGAAAAAAGAATCCTTCCCTTTCCCTGCTCCTCTCCAATCTCCCCTCTCTGTCTCCGTTGCCCTGAGTCTACATCTTAACAAAACTCAGCCTGGAAAACCCCTACAGGGTGGCAGAGTAGGAGAAGCTAATTGGCAAGGACTAACTTTTTGTTAGAAGTAGGGAGTAGAGGCAGAGCCCCCACGCATTAATAAGCTATTGAGCACCAGGTCTGGGGGGCAGTAAACACAGACGCCTGCTCTCACTCCTGTTCCTCCTCATTGTGGTGATCAGATAGACATCCTTTCCCACCCTCCCAGCTCAAATCTGTCTCTTTCTTTACAGAACACTCTGGAAACTTAAAAACTTAAAGGCGCCCTGCCCACCCACCCACTTGCTCCCATGGAGACACGGTGGCGGTTCCAGGCCGGTGGCCCCAGCGTCCCCTCCAGGAATGGGCCCAGCTCCATTGCTTGGAAGCCTCAGGTACTCAGTTTTACTCTGTCCATGGAGTCACAGGACCTGCTCCTCTGGACACCCAGGACGTTCAGGATTTCCAGAGGCCACTGATGAGCCAGGAGCCCCTTCCAGGACAAAGGCTGCTGTGCTTATTAAAGACACTGCGCCCCTCTGCTGCTGAAAGCAGTAATAGTCCTCCATACCAGGACCACCCATGGGAGTTAAATTCCCATTACAAAAACAAAGACCACTGAGCTGGAAAAGAGTTGGTCCTGAGCACCAGCAAGAGCCTTCCTCATCCCCAAAGGGGTGCCAGGTCCATTAAAGCCTTTCACAGCTGACTGCTCACCTGTTCTTCATTTTCCACTTCACTCGGTGCACTAAACAGTGTCCTGGAGAGAAGGACCCAGCAGAACAAACCAATAAAATTGAACATTTCCCCCTCAGTCCTCTCTGAGGCAGACCCTCCAGGTTAATTCGATGGGGAGATGCAGCTTCATTTATTTCCCTTTTTCTTTCCCCCTAAGAATGAGAATCCAATCTGGAACAGCTCAGACCCAGGGCATTTAAAAAAAAAAAAAAATGGCACCAATTCGTTTCTCCTTATAACTACCAAGGGCTTTCTCTACTATTCTTTCTTCTTATATCATTACTGCTTCCAAAAAGCATCACATAAGAAATGAAACAAGAAAAAAAAAAAGGTTGAGCAGCCGGGACTCTTGCTAATTTCAATTCATTTCAACACACTTTTGCTCTGAGGGACCAACCCACCCTGGGGATCCAAAGTAGGGCAGACCCAGTACCCTGCCTCCCAACACCCACGGTTTTTGAAGACTAGGTCATAAGAGCCACAAAAGCAGGCGGCCGTGAGGAGCCTCTCATGGGAAAGCAGAGCAGAGACAAGGGCTGGATTTAAGGCCTCGAAAAGAGGAGCAGTGCTGTCAAGTAAGTTTTGGTTTGGCTTTTCACTTTCTCTTTCTCCAGTCTTTCACCATCCAGCCCATCCCCCAGACGCATGAGATGGCCCAGCTTGAACGTCAGCACCCCCCAGATCCCTCTTCGTTCTTCCCTCCTCTGACTCTAGAAAATAGACCATTTTGTCTAGTTTTTCCTATAGCTCTTTCTGTCTGTAAGCGGTACAGTGTGCAATACATATCACACATATAAGGTAGAAAGGATATTTCCAGGGCAATGGCTGAGCACAGAGTCAGGGTTTGAAAGCACACTTTGGAGTTGAGCTGTGCTGCCTTCACATCCGTGAGACTGTAGGTCCCTTAAATTCTCTGTGATTCAGTCTGATACGTAGAATGGTGACAATTACACCCAGCTCCTAGGCCTATCATGAGGTCTGAATGAGATGTGTGTCAGTGCACAGCAGCGTCAGCGGTGGCTTGCCATGCACACACATGTTGGCACCATCGGTAACACTGACAACGTCGCCATGTGTTTCTGTTCTCAAGTCGTTTCATGTGGGTCTGTTTCCTTTCACCAAGAGCATCAAAAGCCTTGTGAGGGCTTGGCAGCATTAAGCATATCATAAGTATTCAACAAACAACTGTTGAGTTTCAGTTGTAGGAGAACGTGGAATTTTTCTGCAGGGCCACTGAGATTTTCATTTTAGGCAAGAGCAAAGAGCAAAGGCAGAGAATTTTCATGGCTGAAATGCCAGATGTACATGTTTGCTCAGCGAATGGGGCAAAGGGAAAGATAAAGTGCATTCCAATTGGGCCGTGACAGCCTCCTGTGACAGATAGCCTGCGGAGCAGAGAACACAGCTGGATAAACCCAGGCATGGAGAGAAGTGAATGCAGCGAGGGCACACACAGCAGGATGAAAGATAGAAAGCCGCTATGAGAGGGAAACCTTGTTACTGCCCAGAAAGGTGGGGCTGTTCTTCAGACTCTGGGGTGCTCAGGGCATTCCAGACCATGGTGGCAGAGGGACTGAATGGCAACCACCAGCTCAGAGGGTGATCAATAAATACATGATTGAGTCAGAGGATGTTTCTTCCCCTCCCTTTGGAGAGGTGAGTGGCCCCTGGAGAGAAATTTGTCTGATAGGGAGAGACTGGAGAATGTTTCCTTTCCGGGAGAAATCTGCAAGTGCCTGGAATCTAGAAGGTGGTCACTAGATATTTGCCAATGATTGTTTAAGTTTTAAAAATCAGAAATTGGGCCTCCCTGGTGGCACAACAGGTTAAGTCTTGGCACTATGAAGCTATCCACAGCCACTGCAGAGTGAGCTCCATCCCGGCCAGGGAGATTCCCACATGGTGTAGCAGACCTCTCCCGCCTCGCCCACTGCTGCCCTCAGCAGTGTATTTCAGTAGATCCCCCTGTTCTGCTCCCCACTCTGTCTCTGGTGAATCCTCTCACCACCCCACACCTCTGGCCTACACCCCAGTTCTTATATGCATAAAGAAATAAATCTATTTTAAAAGATCAGAAATCATAGTACAGTATGATAAGGGATTATCGAAATCAGTCCCTTCATTTTACTATATGGAAAACTAAAGTTTGCAGAAGTAAAACTTGGGACTTGCCCAAGACCACACAGATACTGAAACTAGGGGGTCACAGTTCAGAGTCAAGTCTGGGTTCCTTGTTCATTCTTTAGGCAAATCTACCTGCAGTTCGCAGCCTTGTTTCTAGCTTGAACTTCATTCAAACTAAGATGACTTCAGTGTGGGTTCCAGGTTCTCTCCCAAACTGGCCCACATGGTTGCTTTTGCCTTTTTTCCTCTTCTGTGCTTGCAACCACAGGTCTTTTAAAGCAGGAGAGAAGTCTTAGTGATAAGCCAAGATTCCTCCTTGGACAGAGAGAAGCCTCAACCAAGAATATTACTGTTGGTTGTGGTGTTAATACTAATATTGTCATTATCAACATTATCATTAGGTTGCCAATTAATGACTAGGCCCAAGCAGTGACACGCCAAAGACTAAGGTGTTCCCATGCTGGGCACTTAGAGCAGGCCTGCCCCCCAGTTCCCTGTCAGACACTACCGGCCTCCTGCAACCTCCAACAGCCAGGTGCTGCGGGGAAAATGAACGAGCTGCTGCTGGCCTTGAGCTGGGTCATAAAGACTCAGGCAGGAGAGTGGGGAGGAAGGTGGCTGGGTAAACAGCTCGGACAGAGTCTGTAGGGAAATCGCCCCCAGCCCTTCCCATTGACAGAGATCCTGCAGGTGAACTGGGGCTCCTCAAACTGCCATTTTATTGCTGATTTTTAGCAACTGCAGGTCATTGCCAAAGACTCTGTTTTATATCTTTTAATTGTTTTAAAATTGTGTGTTTCGTGCCTGGAGGTGATTTGAATGCCAAGAGCAGCACTTTGTAGAATAAACAGATAATGAGCACTGTTGCTTCCCTACTGGATGGAGATAAGCAAGCTGGGTGGGGTGAGAGGAGACACATAGGAAAATCTTCTGTGGGTTTGTGGGGCACAAGCCCTGGCTCCTGCCACAACCCTCCTTCCCTGTTCTCCCTACAATGCCACACTGGGATTTTGAACACCAGCAGCAGCCAGAAAATTGGACACTAGGAAGTTTCATGAATCATTTGCAGACATCTGTGGGCTTTCCTGCCGCCCAGGCCAGCCAGGTGACGCCAGCTGAAAAGGTGGAGGACCCAGTGGGACTGTGTCCCCATGGAATTTTAGAGAGCACAGCCCCATACTCATAAAGGGAAGAGTATAATTAAAAAAAAAAAATCTAGAACCCTATCTCCCCAGCTCCAACCGAAAGATGAAAAGGCCAGCCGGTAGTTGATGACAGTGCCAATATAGTCCCTGCTAAGGGGCCAGTTCAGCCTGATGATTAACAAGGGGTCAGAAGTTTTTTGGGGTCAGATCTGGATTTCAGTTCCCACTCTGCCACGTATGTGTTGTCACTCTGGGCAAGCACCTTCACTCTTTGGAGTTTTAGTTATTTCACCTCAGGTGGTGGTGGTAGTAAAAATGCCTTCTTCATATGAATGTTGGAAACAGCACAGGCGCTGCATTATCCAAGTAAAGGGTTTACTTACCCAATACCAGGTCATGGCCAACAGCAAATATTAGTTATTATTACTGTGTATTTAGTGCTCTAACCATGGGAGAAGCAAAAAGAGCAGTCACTCACTGAGGAACATGTTCTCCGAAAGCCTCCCTGTCTCCTCTCTGCTCTGATTTCTCTTCAGAACTTTCTCTACCTACTGCAGAGTCTGGATTTGTGCCCTGAGTTTGCTGTTTCCCAGGCTTGTGCTTCTGTACCCATCACCTAACTTCTCTAAACCTCAGCTTCCTTTTCTGTAAAAAAGAAATAATAGTACAAATTCTGCCTACAGCCTAAGGTTGCATTGAAGCTCAAATGTGGTCATGGATGCTTCAAAGCTGGAAAATGTTATGCAAAAACAAAAGGTTATAATTTTACCCATCTTACAGGTTTCACTCCAGTCCCACCTTTTCTGTGAGAAAAATCAAACTCAAACTGTCTTAAAAAAAAAAAAATAGTTTAGCTCTTGCAACAAAAAAAATCGAGGAGTAAATTCTAGAGTAGCTACATCCAAACTTCCAAAATATATCACTTAAAAATCTGATTCTTGGTGCCTTCCTGGTGGCACAACAGGTTAAGCACAATACTATGAAGCTATCCAGAGCCACTGCAGCACGAGTTCGATCCCCAGCCAGGGGGATTCCCACATGGAACAGCAGACCTCTCTTGCCTCACCTGCTGCTCCCCTCAGCAGTGTACTTCAGTCTGCCTGTTCTGCTCCCCACTCTGTCTCTGGTGAATCCTCTCACCACCCCACGCCTCTGGTCTACACCCCAGTTAATATGCATAAATAAATAAATCTTTTTTAAAAAATCTGACTCTTACCCTCTCTTGACCCTGCTTTCATCTGTGTTGACTTTATACTCAAGTAGCTTTGCCCCATGAGGTAGCAAAGAGGACCACAAGCAGCAACCAGATCACAACTTATCTGTTTACGTCCCAAATGAAACAGCCCACCACTATGTCTGCTGTGCCCACAAAAGTCCTAGAATCCAGTCTCAGTGACCTGCTCTGGGTCCTGCGCCTCTTTGTGGCCTTCACCAATGGCCAGGAGAACGGTTATATCAAGTGGATTGAAGGCTGAGTTATGTGCACATGGCCTGGAACCATGTGAGGAGGTCATTGTACCCCCCAAACCACCTAAACAGAATGGTAGGAGTGGTTCTCCAGAAAAAAGATGGGGTGATGTTTCCAACAGAAGGGAAAAGGAGCTTCTGGACAACAGAGATCCACTGTACACAGAATTAACTTTGTATTTTTTGGTAGAAGTGAGAGCCAAACAGAAAGCCCCAGAGAAGCAGACATTTGCTTGGCGATCCAAGGTTAAATCAATACTTTCCTTCCCTGGAAAACTCTGTCTAGTAATATGGTTTCAAGGCAATGAAGATCCTGCTCCATTTTAGGAAGGGAGACCTACTCTTGGTGAGAAACACATTGCTGAATGATAAAGGGGAAGAGAACCCTATTTCCTGACTCTTTAAAGTGAGAGAGTGTTTAATAAATACTATTTGGTGATAAAGGTCTGACAAGGTTACTCACTTAAGAACCACAATTCTGACTCTAATTCCTATTCCACTTAAGAGTCTGCTTGAGTCCAGATTTCAGCTGCTATTAATAGAAGGTCCGTTGTCAGCAGGCTGCCTGACGTGAGTTCTGGGCATAGGAGCACAAACACCAAACAGGGCCCCAAGAAACCACAGGTACTTCTATCTAAATCACAACATCTCTTCAGCCCCTCTTACTTCCCTTAGCACATGCAGACTTCTTCCCATCCCAGGACTGCTTCCTAAGTAACACTTCTCTTTCTGTTATTTCATTGCCCAAATGCTATATACATGCTTATTTCAGGAAATTCAAATAAAAGCATAGCGTCCCAGATCCTATGCAAGCTTGTTGCAAATCCTTACATCCTTTTCTGGGCAAATCTGAACACTGTAAATAGTATTTTTAAGTGGTATCATACTGTCTCATAACATATAATAGGAATAACTCAATGCATATGATACCCTTGTATAGCATCAATTTTAATAAATGCAAGTTTTTTATTATATGATATACCATAAATTTTTTACCCAGTCCTCTATTGTTGGACAGCTAGATTGTTATAAATGTTGCTATTATGGTATTCTCTGGAGTTATTTAAAAGTAAAATGAGCATAAACCTGGATAATGGGGTTATAGTAGAGAGGTATAATAACCAAGCAACTACGGTAGGAAGTATGGGATACAGTACCGAAAAGGGGCTATGAAAGAACAGAGCTGCTTTCAGAAAAATATTATTGCTGCCTTACATCATGGAGACCGCAGCTGGAATTCTGGTGTTTTTCTGGGCTCTGCTCCCAACTCAGTTGAATTTTTGATGTTTGAATGACATAAAGAAGCTTTATCCTCTGGGTCCTGCTGTTTCTGTGTAGTAGTGATGAATGGGTGATTAATTTCATTAGCTTTGATTGCATATGTTTCAGTTAACTATTACTAGAAAAAAAATTTCCCAAAACTTACTGATTTAATTGAACCATCTTATTCACAATTTGTCTTACCTTATGATTCCGTAAGTGGGTGTTCACTTTGTTCTATTCTGTCATGGACTGGGGTTATTCATTTGGCTTCATTTACTTGGTGGTTGAACACATAGGTCTAAGAAGATCACTCACATGTCTGGTACCTTGGCACTCCTCCACATGCCTTTCTCTCTCCATGGTTAGCTTGGGCTTCCTCACAGCATGGACGTCTCAGGGTAGCCAGACTGCTTACATGACCACAAGTAGGATCAAATTGGACACTGCATACATCTTGAGTCTAGCCTTTGAAGTCACAGTATTACTCCCAGGGCATTCTATTTCTCAAAGCCAATCTCAGGATCAGCCTAGAGTCAAAGAAAGAGGAAATAAACTCCATGTCTTGATGGGAGAAGAGGCAAAGAATGTACAGCCATTTTTAACCTACTATGGTAAATACGATGAGAACAAAAGCATTATGGGGGTCTTCATAATCAAGAAATGTCAACTATTATGGTGTTGCAAATGGCTAAGTCCCAAATGTGGACTCAACCTGCTAAAAGAATTTGCCCCAATTTTGATTAATGAACAATTACCCAAGACCATTGCCAGGATCACATGTGGGAAATGGAATCCCTGGCAGATCTTAAAGATACTCCTCCCAACCCACAGCCACCCTGCAGTGCAGGCAGACATTGGGCCTGGGGCTTCTCAGCCCATCTCCCCCAACTCCCCCATCTCCCTGGAGCTTCACTCTCCCCCAGGCTCCTGCAGAGCACCTGCTGCTCCTCTTACAGATTCCTCACTTCTTTACTATAGTGACTCTTGCACAAATCTGTGTTAAATATGAGTATTGTAGTTTTCACGAGAACCTTCTTGCTGAAATTACAAATTTTTAACTCCCAAACTGCTTATATGCTTCTTCAAACTGCAAAAGAGAGGAAAGTTTGCCCCATGAAAATGGTGAATTTCCGATTGAAGTGTTAGTAATGTCTTTCTATACAGGAGACTTGAAAAACTATAATCCCTATCACATCATGGGGTCCCGGGCTCTGGGTCAATCAGTCAGGGTGGGAGGGCACAGTTGTTTCTTGGCCATACCCACACCCATCTGAGAGTTAGTTTTGTAGTTTCTCCCAGGCTTATCTGGGAGCTAAGCAGGGCCTGAGCTTAATACTTAGTTATTCATTGCCTGCTTCCCATTTGGCTGATACAAGGTGCTGCTGCTGGGTATGTAGTGTCTGAAATAGATATTTCAATTACCTAGATGTTTGGGGGTGGGCCACGTGATAGACAGAAAGTTGGATCCTCTTAAACTATCTACAACCTGGTCCTGGAGTTCTACCTTCTCTGCAGAAACAGACTGTGGCCTCTTTAAAGCAGGTTTACACTTAATGTCTTTATTTTCACTCTAAACTGATCAGATCAGGACTGACCAGCTCTTAAATATTTAAAGTTTCTCTTTCATAGTCCAGCCTGAAGCCTTCTGCCTATTTGATTTGGACAGCTCATATCTGGCTGGTGTTGGTGGATTAAGACAAATATCTTTTCAGAATTGAAAATGATTCCATTTTTTCTGTCCCCAGCCCCCACTCCAACCACAATGGGGTTTTGTAAAAGCTGGGAGTGGGCCAGATGCCAGTTCCCAGGGGAGAGGGGTGTTCTACCCTCCCATCCCTTAAGTTTCTCTTGCTTTTTGCCCCCAGACCACTGGAACAGAATCAAGACATTATTTCATTCAATCAGGATCATTTATAAAGAGCAGAACTGCTTTCTGCTTCACTGCAGCTCACAATATTGAGATGAATGAATGAAGTAAACAGCTATTAGAGAAGTGGGGGATGAATTTCAGTGTATCATATGGAAGACCTTCCTTTGGAAGCTTTTTATGTGATGACCACTGTGTAGGATTTGGGGCAGCACCTTGAGACTTGGACCCAGATCCTTGGACCCAGATGCACATTCTAAATAGAACAGGCCACATGTAGAGGATGGCAAAGGGCTTCTCATAGTTGCCCCATCCACCTCACTACCTTCTGAGCCCGAAATTAGTGTGTTCATTCTGTGGCCCCGTTCTGTGGAGAAATGTTGTTTTCAATAGAAACAGACCCCTTTACCAGGTAGCACGGTATCTGGGAAGATTCCAGGAAAGAAAAATGGTGTGTGTGTGCGTGAGAGAGAGAGAGAGAGAGAGAGAGAGAGAGAGAGAGAGAGAGAGAGAGAGAGAACATGACTCAGTCCTGGGCTTTCTCACGCTGCAGGCTAACTCATCCCACAGAGGTCACACTGTCCCTCTCCTCAGAAACCTAAAACAAATCACCAAGGAGCCTTTGACTTCATTCACTGGTCTCATTTGGGCATTGTAACAAATGACTTTATCCAGTTTTGTGTTTGGCCTTTTGTGACACCCAAGGGAGTAGTTGCCTCTTACACACACATACACCTCATGCTCTCACATTAAGGTCATATTCTCCAACTGTGTTCAGTGAGCTGTAAGGACTAAGACGTAGCATCAGAGTAAAGGAAAGAAAAGAACGGGAGGACGGGGGAATTCACACAAAAAGACTGAGTCTACAGAAGGGACTATTTCTTAAACTTTGTTTAGCATTCTTTTTAGACTTACTGAAAAACAGAAAGTACTTCTTCACAGAAAAATTTTGAAAGTACAAACAATTCCTGCGCACTCATCACTTCATTTGCTCATCATTTTATCTCCCTCTGTGTATACTTCCTTCTGAAACAGTTCAGAAAATGCCTTTTCATCCCTAAACAGTTGAGCGTATATTTAAAAAAAAAAAATGAACATTCTCTTTCACATTCCAATCAACATCAGGAAATTTATCAATACTGATGCATTACAGTTATTACACATCTTTCTCAAATTTCTAGAATTTCCCTAATAATGTTCTTTATAGAAAAAGAGGAAAAATAAGATCCAGAATAAAATTCAAGCCATGTCCCTTTTGTTCTTTCAGTTAGAATAGTTCCTCAGACACTGGTCTTTCTTGACATTGACATTTTTTAATATAAGCCATTATTGAATATTTTGCCCCTTGTTTTGGGATTATCTGATGTTTGCTCAAAATTTAATTCAGGTTGTGGGTCTCCGGGGAGGAATAGCACAGAAGTGATATTGTGTCCTTCTTAGCACATCACATAAAGAAAGACGAGATACTAATTTGTCTCATTTGCCCCTTGTGATGTTAACTTTGATCACTTGGTTCAGGCCCACTCTTAATGTCAAGCCTCCGCACTGTCAAGTCTGCTCTTTGAAATCAACAAAGAGGAGAGACTTTGAGATTGCATAAACATACTGTTTCTCATCAAACTTTTCCCCATTGATTTGTGCAGCCACGGCTCATTCTCGTCTGAATCAACTACTATGCAGGTTGCCAAATGGTGATTTTTCTAATCCCATCATTTCCTCTGTATTTATTAGTTGAGATTTAACTACAAGGAAAGGATTTTTCTTTTCCTCCATGTCTTTGTTTATATCAGTATGGACTTACATTTCACTTTTTATTCAATTAATTATAAACCACTATATCATTTTTCTTTGAAATTCATATTGTGCCAGATTTGGCCAGTGGAAGATTCTTCCATCCGTCCTTGTCCTTTTGACAAGGCAGTTATTTTTGAGGAAGGACGCTCCAGAACTGTGGTCTAGAATATTTCACCAAATTATGGAAGTTTAAAGAGCATTCAGAATATCATCTTTAACATTATGACAAAGCATACATTACATACCAATGAATTTTAGTTTCAATGGAAAAACAAAATTTTCATTGACATACATTTTATTGCCTTTCTACATAACAGACTCCTGTTATAAATCAAGGTTTGACACCCTCTCCCTTTTTCTGGTCCTGTGAGACCAATCCATTTCACAGTGGACCTACTAAGGAACTAGCAAGGGAGAGAAAACACTCTGCTCTCCTCTCTTCATTCCTTCACAGGTGTGGCACTTACGCCTCTTCTCCTCTCCCATCCACACTAAGAAGTCAGCCTTGCGCATCTGCAGTCACTAGTGGGCAGAACACAGGGTATTTTTCCAAAGGTTAGAAACAGTCACCTTCACCTCATCAAAGAGGCTAGAAGGCAATCTGGGTGATCTGGTTGTTTCCTCACCACAGAAACATCACCAGCATGATCGGAGGTGAGAAAACACTGGGTTTGTGATGTGCCCAGCCCTCTCCTCACTGGGACACATACAACAGGAGGCACTTCTGGAAGAATTGAGTACCAGGAAGAAACCGGCAATAAATCAGATCTGTCTTTACTAGCCAGGGGTTGCTATGGCAATAGGAATACACTGTAGGTTTTAAGAGATGTAATTTTCTGTGATTCATTGTATATTTTTAGCCAATTTTCCTCTGTATTATGTCCCTGTGGCAATTGCCTATTAATGCTAGTCTGCCCCAAGATTGGACTAAAAGGTCCACTCTCACAGTGATAAAAAACCAGGAGATCAGTAAGAGCCGAGGGCTATGGCCATGGACCTACGGGTAAGCTGGGAGAAAGGCCAGCTTGGTTCAGGACATGGTCAACCTAGTGTGGGCCACGCCCCTCCAAGGAAGAGGAAGGGTGAATGGAAGGCCCGGAAATGCAGTACTGCATCCCTTGGAATGGGAAACTGAGTAACAGACAGGTGTTCACTGGGCTTCAAGGGCAGGACCCATGAACCAAAAGCAAACGCAAACTGAGCAAGGGACACTAGGGCCTCAGGCTCTGGACAGGAAGCCTCTTGCCTGTGGTTGACTTGGCTAAAGTCTCACTGCTATTTATTATGTTTTTCTTTTTTTTCCTCCCTCCAATTTTACTCATCTTTTCACCATAAAACCTTGGGGAGGGATGCAGAGGAGGTAAAAACTCAGTCTACTTGATTATGTTAAGACTATCAGAAAGTTTTCCATCTGGGGCAACAGAAACCCAAACCTAAGCTACTAGCACAGAAAGAGAACTTTGTCTCTTGTAACGGAAAGTCCAGGTGTCCGTTAGTCTCAATCACAGCTGTCTTCCTGGAACCAGATGAGCTCACCAGCATGAGCTCTGTCACATCGAGTGCCCCCGATGTTTTGGTGTTTGGGCTGTAATAACATAAACCTCATAGCTTCCACAAAGTGCCTTGTGTTTTTCTCATATATGAAATGCAGAGATAGGGTTACTTTTCTCGTAAAACAAGTAGCGTGAGGTAGGCACAGATGACCCCACTATGCAGGGCTCGGTGATGTATCAAGAACTCAGCTTCTTCCTTGTGCTCCCTCATCACAAGAATACCTGGCTCTAGCTTCAGACATTCAAAGCAGAGAGGAGAGGTAGAAAAGCAAGTCCTTCCTCAAAGACGGCAGCCAATGTCTGCTTTCAACTGAGTGAACACATGGGTGTCACCGGGCACATGGCCTGCTAGCCATGAGGAGGTTAGGGAAGCAAGTTTTAGGTATTTCTGGCCCCTACCCTAGAGGCAAATGTTGGTTTAGTTTGGTTTGAATAACAAAGAGGAGTCACCCAGGCTTGTGGGAAGGCTCTGCCCATTTATCACAGGGTCTGATTGTTTGCACATCGTGGTTAATTTCCCAGTCTGGAGTAGAGAAAAGCAGAAGTTCAGAAGGTCAAGAGGTAAAGATATAATGCAGAAGTTGCACTCCTCATCTCTGTTCATATCCCATTGGCCAGAATCTTCTTACATGACCACAGCTAGCTATAAGGGAATGTTGGAAATGTAGAATTATGTAGACGTGTCCAGCTAAAACCTGGACGGTCCTGTGACTAACATGGAGATGGGTAAGGGTACTGGAAGACTATTAGCAACTGCTTCCGGAGCAGTGATGAGAGATAGGGTTGAATGGGTGCTCGATTAGCCAGTGCCTCATTTTCAGAGATGTTTATCTTCACAGGCACAAGACCACTTCAACAGTGCCAGCCTCACACCCTACCTGATCCACGTCCATTAGTGAAAGAGTCCAGCATCTTCGCTGCTGGGCAGTCTCATTACATCGTTGTGGTTTTGATTGGGTCCCCCAACTATCCCTGAACCCGGGGTAAGCAACATCATGCCCTAACTGGTCAAAGCTTAGTCACCTGCCACACCAAACTGCCAAGACCCTTCTGAGCCTCAGTTTCCTCATCTGTAAGATAGACTTAATAATAGAACCTACCTCACAAGGTTGTTGAGAGTGCTGCTGGTGGCCGTTGTCCATAAATGCATCCTCGTGTGACCTACCCAGACTCACCCTGATAATGTCATTTTAGAAGTCACGGCCTCTAACAATCAAGATATATTACATCTCATAGTACATTCCAAGTAAAATGGTGATGCGGCACTTACTAGGTACCTGGCATTGTGCTAAGAGTTTTCTAAACATCCCATCATGAGGCCCGCCGTGACTCCATGGGAGAACATACTTAAAACTATTTTTACTGTGCGTATAAGGAACTTTAGCTCTTTGCCTAAGGACACAGCCAGCACAGTGATGGAGCCACAGACCTAGGACTAATTGAAACACACACACACACACACACACACACACACACACACACACACACACACACTGCTCCCTCTTATTTATAAAAATAAATAGCCCAACACATTTATGGGATCATGGGAATCTTGCTGACGACAACAGTCACCAGAACGCCGCTCAGACCCACCGTGAGAGAGAAACTGCTGAAAGGGGCTAGCACAGTCTTACAGCTCCCGCCCAGCCTTCGGGCTCCCCGCGGTGTTTCCACTGAGGCCTCCCCAGCACTCAGGGAGACAGGAGCTGACAGGGGACATCTCAGCTCCTGGGCTTCCTATCAGACCCACTAAGCCTTTCTTGGAACTGTGCTCTAGACTGCGGCTCTAGGAAGAGCTTACTCGACCCTCTTTCCTTTCCTCTCTCCAAGGCAAGTGTAGGTCTGTCTTGTTGCCTGAGGACTCTCCTCACCTACTCCTAGGCCCTCACCCTTTATCCTTCAGGGGCATTCTCCCCAATCCATTTGTTGCACACCTGACTCCATCTTGGCGTCTGTTCTCCAGAGGACCCAAAATGACATGCCTCTGGTAATTACCTTGCTTTGGTGCAGGGTAATTGGAAATTTACCACAGGTGCGTATGTTTCCAAAATCCATTTAAGTGATAAAGAACAAGAAAACTATGAAAATAGTTCAAAATTTGGCTGTCAAGAGAGTTCACCACGCTACTCCGGGGTCCCAGGCTCCACGATTTGCAGCTCTCCGATGAGGCAACAATGTCCCGTCGCACCAAATCTGAGCAGTGAAGTGAGTCTCTGATTGCAGTTCATGCTGGAAAGGATGGCAACAACTGCAAACTCTCCAAGAACGTGTCCCTAACCTTCCTGAACACAAAGCTCGCTGCCTTCACAAAGAACCAGAAGGACCCAATGTCCTTCACTGCATGATAAAGAAACTGGACCTCAACTCTGACAGGCAGCTGGATTTTCAGTAATCTCTTCATCTCATTGGCGGCCTGGCCATAGCTTGCCATGACTCCATTATGAAGTCCACCTGCTGCCAGAAGAAAATCTGAGGATCCCTTAGGCCTGGCCTCCAGACGTCGCCCCCTTCCTCCAGCCTCCCAGTGGTCAACCTCTCCTCACAGCCCACACCACCTGAGCCTAGGGCCCCCCCACCCCTGCAGGCCACTTCTGCTGGCAGTCATAAAACAATTAAGAAGAGGAGTCAGGAGCATCTACTGTAGCCCCATTAGGAGTCTCCTGGCCTGGCCGTAGAAAATGGAGCCTCCTCTAAGCAAGTTTCTGAAAACAGGGAGAATAGTCATTGCTGATTGTAAGAGGAAACAAACCCAGTTACACAGGTTATGTTGGAAGGAGAGGGTGGGAGAGGCCTGAAACTTGCCTGGAATCACACCACAGGGTTGCAGATGAAGCCCAACTCTCCACGCAGAAGCTTCGAATTCAACGTAGAAAAGGAAGTGATTCTTTACAGAAAGAGCAAAGACTGCAACTAACTCAGTCAAAAGGGGAAAATGATCAGTTGAGCAAGACACTGATTTTACACAAGTATCTAAACTGAAGTTGCCCAGGGAACCCTGAGCTTGAGGCACACTCCCTTAGCCCACCCACCCCCGTCTTACGGCTTAGCCAGTGATTGTGAACTGATAACCACAGCGTAGAGGTAGCCTACAAACATGTTTGATTTGTGTTTATTATAAGACTTAAAATTAGCTGACAAGATTTATCAATGGGAATATCTCACATAAAAATCTGGAGTCTTTGCTTCTCTTGAAAAATCAGAAAATCTGACTGGAGTTAACCAGCCTCTCCGCTTTAAACAGGACCAGAATCTCACTACTCTGATTCTGGAACAGCTGCCATCCCTGAAGTCATAAGCACTCAAGAATCCCGGTGTAACCTAGCCAAGACAGCAAACTTGATGCGAGGCCTCAGAATCTGATGTTGAGGCCTAGATAGTGCTGGACTAACGTTAACTGTGAGCTCTTTAAGAAAAAAAAAAGTTACTAAGCAAATTAACAGTGTAAATAGAGTTTCAAGAGGGAATTTTTTAGACACAGTTTTCAAGCACTCCACAGGAATGACAAGCATTATTAGCACAGCTGGGAGGCTTGTCAGCAATGACAGCTGGGGGACAGGTGGTGGCCAGAGGCAGACACCCTGGGTGCAAAGAGGTGGAACTTGTAACTTGGCTTTGCCTTCACAGCAGTACGACCTTCAGCATCTCCTTCACAGTCAGATCAGGTAGCTGGTGTTATACCCAAAATAATAAGCGCTAACATCTGCTGAGCACTATTACCTGCAAAGTAGTCTGTTAAGTGCTTTGTGCACATCCTCTCTTCATTTCACACCAAGCCGCAAAGTCAAGTAACTAGTGTTATCCCCAGAGCACTGAAAGGTTTCATGACCTGTCCAAAGTCAGGGAGTTGGTATTTCATGCAGCAAGGACCTTAACCTAGACACTTCCTCCAGAGCCCACAGGCATCAACTCCGCTGTGATGCTTCCAGAGGGTCGTGAGAATGACACAGACCATGTGCTTCTGCTAAACTACACGTAAAGTCCTACAGCAGTGTCAAAACTGTCCCTTAGGTTTTTTTTCAAAATTGATACTTTATGTAAAAATCACCAAGTCAGTTTGGCCCCTTCGTAATTCATTCAAATCTTTTCTTTTTTTTTTTTTTTTTATCTTTTCCAGAGTGTCAGTGGAAGCTGTAACACAGACACATCATCAGTCCTGTAGTGCCCTCTGCTGACAATAGCCAGGAAAATTATGAAACTCATAGGTAACTGACTCCTTCAGCACCCTGAACTATTTTTGGAGCACCCACTTCGTCCTGGGCGTGGTAGTAGCTGCTGTGTGGTCTAGAAATACTCTAAGTGGAGAACACAGTGGTCCCTCTCCCCTGCCCTCTGTGATGTAGTATAGGAGAAGGAAAACAGAAGTTGCAAGCAAAGGTGGCCCCCTTCCCATCATGACATCACAGAGAAGAGAACAAAGCCAGGCACTGTTGTCATTGTCTCCCTGAAAAGGCCATAGTGAACCTCCAACTATGAGGTAAATGGTTCTCCTACTCAGAGATATGCAGGGAATATAACCAGCTTAATGGCAAAGGGAAACCTTGATTTGTAGTGTTTGCCAATTTCCATGGTGTAAATGCTCCCACTGTGACCAATTTCAAGCTACCAACATGATGACTCACAAGATTCTTGAAAATTTAGCAACTGACCTCTCACAGACCGGTAGGTGCTACCTCCAACATACCACCTCTTTCATCTTTAGGAAAAAATACTTCTCCCTTCCCAATCGACTGAACTCCAGAATTCCTCCGGCTGAACCACGTCCATGAACAGGAACAGACCAATTTCTCCCCAGCAAGGCCAAGTCCAAACAGAGAATGGACAATGCCAGCTCAAACATCCCCTCAGCATTCTCAGGTGACTCTGGCCGTCAGTCCTCTTCACCTTCCTCTCCCTCTTTCCAGTCCTTCCCATATCCAGCCAACTGAAAAAGTCCTTTCTATGTCAGAACATCATGATGCAGCTGTAAAATAGAACCTTCTCCACATCCCTGCCTTTCATCTCCAAATTCCCTCACAGAGACTAGATTCACAGGCCTTTCTCAGCGGGGATGCCCCCACCCCAGCAGAGGGCACCTCCTAGAGGAGCCCTGAGACCATCTGGTGTGAGGAGATTGGCCAACCCCAAACCATGTGTTTCACTTTTTGCAACACACCTTAGGCACAAGAAAAAGGAAGAATATGTGGGGCCATGAGTGGTCTGGGGAGCAGTTGCCAACTGTCTTCACTACAGAGTTGAGCCAAGAAGAGCAAAACCCAACTGCCAGGAGCCAGGAGGACCTCCTGGCCTGAGGGCATGCTTTCTACTCAGCCTGAATTCCAGGGCCCATTGAATAAAACCAGAAGTAAGATGAGCCCAGTTATCCAAACAGTAGCTACCAAATCTCTCCTCACCCTACCCCACCTCCCCACCCCACCTCATGAGATTAGCAGTCCTCCTTGCTTTCTCCTCTAACCTGCCCCCATTCCCTTCTGCAGTCTCAATCAACTTGTTCCAAGAGTCTAATATCTTAACAGATGATGAACCCTACAGTGAGAAAACTGGATTCCACACTGGCTCAGCTACTTGGAGTTGTCCATCCTTGAAAAAGTTTCTAAACCTCCCAAGGCTCATGTTCTGAAGCCTAAATAGAAATCAGAGAGCGCTGTTCAGGGGAATAAATTAGAATATGTGTTAAAAGAACTTTATAAATCAGTGTATTATATAAATGTTTGCTATTTTTCTACCAGAGAATGTGTGTTTTTTCTATCATGTGTGTTTTTCCCCCTTCTTATAAAAGAAACACATATTCTTTAAAAAAAAAAATTCATGTGTTTATGCATATACGACCTGGGGTGTAGGCCAGAGGTGTGGGGTGGTGAGAGGATTCACCAGAGACAGAGTGGGGAGCAGAACAGGCAGATTGACTGAAGTACACTGCTGAGGGGAGCAGGGGGCGAGATGGGAGTGATCTGCTGCACCTTGTGGGAATCTCCCTGGCCGGGGATCGAACTTGTGCTGCAGTGGCTGTCGATAGCTTATTAGGCTGAGACTTAACTCATTGTGCCACCAGGGAGGCCCAGAAACACATATTCTTTGTGGAAATTTTCAAAACTGTATTTGAGTTTAAAAATAAAAGATCACCCAGTATTAATCACCATCTACATTTGATATTTTCTGCAGGTCTCTATTTTCTATGTGTAGGTAATAGAGCTTTACTACAAGAAAGCAGAAGGATACTTAGGATTCAAGAGTAGTGGTCTCTCCCTCCTCAACCTGCAGACCTGCCAACAGCATTTGTCTCCATCCCTGCAGTAGGAAAGATGGCAGAGTGAGTATCCCACCATAAAACTATTGAAATAACATAGGGTGACTTTTTGCTGCCCAAATAAGGAGACCATGGGAATAGAATCTGCCCTTCCTGGCAAGGCCTTCAAACTTTTTGCTCTGCAAGCCACCTGGAGAGGCCCTGTGCCCTGATGGTCTCTCTGTCTGCCCATGCTAATTTGTAAAAGGAACATTAAAAAAATGAAATTGGGGAGGTTTTCACAAAGTAGAGCACATATTGCTGCTTCTGTGTTGTTAAGGTGCTTGCACTCGCGTCCCTCAGTCCCAATGTGGAACTGAATTTGCTGTAGGAAATGCTTTTGAGAATCTTACACCTTTCTGTGGCCGGCCTGTGAAACTCTAAAGGTATTCATGTAGAACATAAATGCAAATAAGTTTCACTGGGTTCTCTCGGTATCTGACAAAATGTCATCTTTCCATCAATGCTACCAAGATTATCCCTCACTGCTGTCCTAAAACAGGTATTTCTTGACAGACAGAAACTGCCTCGGTCTCCTCTATCATGGTAATGACTGGCCCCTCCTGCCTGAGTCTCCTTGCCTGGACTTCAATTTTCCACTCCAACCTGGAATGGGGGTGACTCCTGGCCTCTGAACCCATGAAAGGGGGCAATGGATGCTCACAGGACTTAAGTGCATTATTGGGAGAATGTGTCAAGTGCATTACTGGGAAAATGTGTCAAGTGCGTTATTGGGAAAATGTGTCCTAAGAGCCAGCCTCAACAGTCACCTCTGAGTTATTACATGTACTAGAAGAGTTTGCAGCTAAATATTTTCAGTCCAGATGTGTCAGGCTAGATAATGGGGAAAAAAAAAAAAAAGACAGGACAGGCTCTCTTCCCTGAAATCTAGCACACTTCCAGCAACTTCTTGGCACTGCTCCTCTTCAGACACACCTAAATGCCAGGAACAAAAGACAACCTCCAACTGGTTCCCCTCCGCTACTGAAAGAAAAAAGGTCTCCATGACTTCCTGCTCCTGTGAGAAGGTTTAGCCCCACCCAGAGGATAGGCCCTGTCTATCCCTTCAGAGTCCTTTGCTGTGAGAGAGGTCACTAATGCTCATGCTAAAACCTGGGCTTTGGACTCAGAGCAACACGGGCTGAATTCTGTCTCCATCCGCTTCCCTGGAAGTTTGGCCTCCAGCCAGTGTCTCCACCTCCTGAGCGTGAGGAGGAGACTGTGAGTAGGCCCAGAGTCAGCTGTAGAGGAATACTTCCCAGGTGCCTGGCATAGGAAGCGCTCAAGGACTGGTGATGGAAGATAAGCAGCTCCTGAAACAGGTCGCTTAATACTTCACTCTCCAGTTAAGCTGATGCAGTAGTACCATCCCCTGGAGTCAGTCAGCAAGGCTGTTTTCTCTGTTCTAGAATCCGTGTCAGCAACTGCATCTCTTCCCTGAACTATCACAGACCTGCCCAGTTCTTTTGCAGTCAGAAGCAACTAGCCAGGACTTTTCAATCAGGCTGAGCTGTGGTTCTGAGTGAGGCGTTTTCCCAGCTCATAACCACTCCTCCCTCCACAGCCCTCCATCTAGGTAAGGTGCTGGGCCTCCTCCATTTCTTGGTAAAGCACACCACACTCTTAACATCTCTTCTTTCTCTGTAAGCTCACCTCCCAGCAGCTGGGATGGCATCTCTCCAATTCTTGTCCAGGGCTCCAGGGCCTACTCCAAAGTAGGACAAAACTCCTCACACTCCACCACCACCAGCAGCAGCATGCAAGTGGCCTCTCCTTCCAGATGCAGAAGTCAATGCAAAGGCAGGAGCTACAAACCTGGGACCATAAAGACAATTTAAGTATGAACTTCAGCAGTCACCACCAAAGCCCAGGACATCCAGGTCACTCCTTACCCCCAAGTCTCTTCCCCATAAATCTCAGATGTCACCCCTCATGAGGCTGCCTCTAGAAAAGCACACCCTCGCCACCATCCTTTACCACCCTCTTCCATAGTCAGTGCAAAATCTAACTTTCCATAAAGAAATGTTTTAAAAAGCACTTCTCCCAAATTCTCTTGAGATGTGACTCAGACAATGTCCTCCTGCCAACCTCTTAGAGCCCTTCCTAATCCTCAGGAAACCAGACTTCCGGCCCCTCCCCCAGTCCTGGGAGCTGCCAGAGCTCTGTGGGGTCCCTGAGCAGCAGCACAGCATTATAGCAAAGCACATTTCAAAGATCTTGATCTGACAAATGAGGAGCCCCTTGGGTCCTTGGAAGAGTAATGAAGGATAAGTTCCCTTTGGTTTCCCCACCCTATCAGCATCCTTCCTCTAGGACAGAGGGCCCTGCAGGCAGGAAAGATGCAACACTAAGAGAATCAGCTCTGACTGGGAAACTGAAAGGAACCCAAAACCAAAACACTTGGATTACACTGGTCAACAAATTTTTACAAACGTCATGTTACTGAAATAAAACTAGTCATTTCCTATTGATTTGTATGTGCTCAATACGAATATGACAGTCAAATTCTAATTTCGGCTCTAGGTTTTTTTTTTTTTTAATCTGCAATAAATGGATGTTTACATCATGAAATGCAAGCCAATAGTAATAGACCTACAGTTAACACCTATGAAAAATCAAGTCACAGACTACTTCTTAGATTTCTTCGCTTGTATCTTATACAGCTGTTCAGGAGCATCTCTGGGGAGTGTCCAGCAGTAGTCAGCCAGCATTGTAGTGGACCATTTTCCCTGGTATCTTTGTTCCATTGATGCGCTATCTTGATAAAAACGTTCGCCATGTTCATCACTAACCATACCACAGTTTTCAGGGAAGAAATCCAGATGGGAATGAAGGAAGTGGATCTTTAGAGATATATAGCAGCCAAGATTCTGATACTGCATCAGCATGTCTTCTACTAGTTTCTTGTAGCTTTCTGCCCTAACACTCCCAAGAAAGTTTGTAAACAGTGGGCAAAAAGCATTCCATGCTTGTTTTACATCACCCTGAAGCAAATTGTTGAACCAGTCATCTTTGAAGTGCTCTTAAAGATGAGGTCCCACAAAAACTCCCTATTTAATCTTTGCTTCACTGAGGTTGATGATGAACCACAGTGAAAATCTGGATCACTGCGTGCTGATGGGACAGGAGAAGAGCAGGTCGGCTCACCTTTGTCCTCATCAGATGAATCAGGAGAATGTTCTGCTGGAAGTTCTAGAATAGGAAGTCCCTCACCATGTGGAACTGGTCTCAATGCAGACGGAATGTTTGGGTAGACTATTCTAGACTTCTTTTGCTTCGTTATTCCACCAGAAAGAGGAGGAACCAAGCAGAAGTAACAGTCTTTTATGTGGTTGCTTGGCTGTCTCCACACCATGGGGACTGCAAACGGCATTGATGGTCTTTTGCCATTTTACCACTGTGAAAGCTGTGTTGTACATGTAGCACAGCATATATGCGGGGCCCAAGGGTGTCTTGGTCACCAACCTTGCATCTGAAGTAAAAATGATAAGACTTCTTCACTTGAGAAGTGATACTTTTCTTCTGGTTGGCAAATGTCACTTCCCCACAAATAGAACAGAAATTTTCCACGCTATTAACGCACTTTTGAGGCATTACTGTTCTGTGTTGTGCCTAAATGGATAAAATAATAACAGTTGTATGGAACAGTAGCTTTAACTGTCTCGCACAGAGTCTGAAATATTTTCAATGTTCAACCTTTCCAACAGGGCTTTCTATAGTGCACTGCTGACATCAGCTTACTTCAGCAGCTGTCTGGCAGTAGTATTGCATTGCATCAGAAAACGATGCAATCAACTCTGGATGATGTGTGCATGATGATATTATGCAATGCGATGTAATATTACATCATTGTAGCTGATTTAGGATGTTGTTGTAGTCTTACTGGATAAATTTACACAGTGAAATATAAAATGAATTCTATGAAATATCTTCAAAACGAGAACTAATAAAAACTTTTCAGGGTTATATTCATGTTCAGCACACCAAGATACTACAGATTAGGGCCTTTTTAAGTCAGTGACGATCTCAATGTTGACCAGTGGTACTTGTGGGAGCTGGTCTGGGAGGCCACAGCCAAGGCTTTCAGCTAAGAGGAAGAGGTGGCAAGGAGGTGCAGACACGAGGAACATAAAACTGAATCCTCCCCCTCTTCTGGTCTCCACAGTGCTAGTTGCTGTGGCCACAACTTCTGCCAGGTCCATCTCTCCTGCTGCTGGGACGGGGCCTCTCCAGCCCCTTCTGCTCCCTTGTTCCCAGTGCCACCAGAGCCTCTAGGTCAAGTTTCCACAGCCAGGAAACCTGAAGGACTTCACCAGGCTGTTGCTGAAGTGGGAGGAGCAGAAGCCTTGCACCTAGAGCTCTGTCAGGACACACAGCTGTGGGTGAGGAGGATTAGGAGGCCCATGCTCTTCAGGGTTTGCCTGGGACAGTTGCATCACGTGGGCCATTCCCTTGGGGGAGGGATGTAGAAGAGGGTTTAAGCTAGATACAGGCAGAGAGAAGGGAAGCGGGGGGAGGACGGGAAGCTGGCAGGCAGTGTCTAGTTTTACCAATATGGAATATTCCCATCATAAACCACCAGACAACTTCCCATCATGTTCACAGAGTTATCATTAAAAGCTTTATAAAAGAAAGTCATATTTGGGCCTCACTGGTGGCGCAAGAATTGTCTTAGCACTATCAAGCTGTCGGCAGCCACTGCAGCACTAGTTCGATCCCCAGCCAGGGAGCTGACCCACAAGGCACAGCAGACCTCCCCTGCCTCTCCCGCTGCTCCCCTCAGCAGTGTATTTCAGTAGATCCACCTGTCTGCTCTCCACTCTGTCTCTGGTGAGTCCTGTCACCTGTCGCACCTCTGGTCTACACCTCAGTTCTTATATGCATAAATAAATAAATCTTAAAAAAATTCATATTCTCAAGTGGCCTAGTGAATGAGTCTGGAATCTGGAGTTAGTCATACCTAGCTTCAAAACCATACTTTGCCTCCTCCTTTAGGAGTTACTGTCGATAAATGTTTTAACCTCTTTAACCTCATCTATAAAGTGATGACAGCGGTTCCTGCCTTTTAGGGTCATTGTAAGGATTAAGTGAGGTACTATTTATCAAGCACTTAGCAGTGACTGGCAAAGAATAAACTTCCATAGTGGCTACTCTTATTATTTCACCCCTATTGTCATTTGTAATAAAGCATCTGCATTAACAGAGCCTGGTTTCCCAGGTGTTGCCCTAATGGAGTCTGCATCTCCAACCCTACGATAAGAAAGATCCAGAAAACCAGCTTTAAAAATGACCAGTAACTAATGGTTCCATCTACAGTACTCAGGGGTCGCACCTTGGTCTGGGAAGTTTCCACAAGGCCTGTGGCAAATGCTCCTTTGTGACAAAAGTAAATAATTCAATTTCTCTGTTTCTTCTCTCTTTTTTGTTATGGTGAATTTTCTCCCTCCAAGATGGGATCTGCCAGAATGGGGGATCTTATTAATTCATAGGAAGAGTCAGTGAGAGCCAGAGGAGCTTTGACACAACTTGGCCCTTTTCCCTTATGTGCTCACAGCTATAACTTGAGCTGCAAGCGCTCCTGCTCCCCCAGATTGTGCACAGGACATGCAAGGATGGCACATGCATTCCCGGCTGCTGTGGTGCCAGGGCAGCACCCCGCATCGGTGGCTTGAGGGCCTTCCTTTCAGCTCAGTTTTCACAAAGTGCACTTTGGGTCTTCCAATCAGGAAAGGACCATGGCTGTCTACCCACACAGCAGTGTGGTGCCTCAGTTAGGACCCCCTAGCTCCATGACACGAGTGTGGAGATGCAGCGAGGTCCACCTCCTTCCCCACTCCCAAATCTCCCTCCCATAGCCTGTCCCAACACCTGAAATTTAAGTCAAGGTTAGGTTACTCTTTGGGTCACAGGGATGGCAAATAGATATCATTGCACTTTCCAGCTTCAAATTATAGTTTGTTTTGTCTTTGTTTTTGAAAAGTCTGAGGTCCTTTCTAGGCTTAGCAGGAGGGTGTCTGTGATCAATTAGCAATGTCTGACATGGGTGCAGAAAAAAACGTGGCAATGGTTTTCCCACAGAATTGTCATCCTTAAATTTTTTTTTCACATTTACAGTGCAGCTATATATACAGCAAAGAACAAATGAATTTCTTATGACTAATGATCACATCATCAAGGCTGGGAGGGATTAGGAGTCTGACAGGAGCTTTCGAGTGGTTTGAGGATGGTATGCGGCCAGAAATCTGGGAGCTGAGTAGGATAAGGCCAGACAGGGGCACCGATGAGAAGCTGGGATGACTATGGAGCAACCCCAGCTCTTGGGGCTTTGTAAGTGCTTTAACCAACATAATCTTCCCAACCCTTGAGGCAAGTGCATATTAATCTCCATTTTACAAATGAGGAAACTGAGTCACAAAGACATCACAGGTCCAGGGTCACACAATTGGCAAGTGGTAGGACTGAGCCTGTGTCTGTAATTAACATGCTGTACTTCCTTTGCTAGAAATGAGGAAAAAAAGATTTTTTTAGGATCATGTGGCTCATAAGTGGCAGTGAGTGTGACAGTCTATAACAGCTGCCTCTGCCTCCCAACCTGCCTGGGAAGATTATCGTTCCAATACAGGTGACTATCGCCTCTTCCCTATTCCCACAAGAAGAGGAATGCAAACACATCTACTTATTTTGGAATATTTAATACATTCACATGGGCCAAAATTCAAAAGGACAATGAGCTAACCCATCTCCCTCCCATTCTGTCCTCCCATAACGATCTCCTTCCTATAGTCAATCAAAAAGACACTAGTGTCTTCTCCCTCCAGTCCTGAACTGTCCCAGAATGTCTGGTATGACCAGTCTCCCCCTTCCCCCTGTATACAGATCTTCCTTGGCTTGTGATGGGATTACATCCCAATAAGCCCATCAAAAGTTGAAAACATCATAAAAATGCATTTACTACATCTAACCTATGGAGCATCATAGTTTAGCCTTGCCTACCTTAAAGGAGATCAGAACACTTACATTAACTACAGTTGGAAAGATCATCTAACACAAAGCTTATTTTATAAGAAAAGGCTGAATATCTCATGAAATGTATTGAACACTGTTCTGAAAAAACACAGTACACTGCAGAATATGGGTGTTCCCCTTGTGATCGTGTGGCTCAGAGGATCCCGGGGCTCTCTGCTGCATCCAGCACCACGAGAGTATCGTACCTGATATTGATGACCTGAGTAAAGGTCACAATCCAAAATTCAAAGTGTAATTCTCACGAAATACATATGACTTTTGCACCAATATAAAGTCAAAAAATCGTGAAGTCAAACCACAGGAAGTCAGGGACCACCTGTATACTAAGTCAAATTAGGGTCGTGCCCAGGGGGGTTTAGAAAATTTTGAAGTAAGATAGCATGAAAACCTTTCTAAAAATATTCGTGGTTTGCTTATTTGGTGCCAGGAGTTTGAGAGCCATTTGGACACAGAGGGGAAAAAAAAGAAAGATTTTGCTATGAAATTTCTGAAAGGGGAGCAAGAAAGAGCCAAGAACTCCTGGGAGGATAAATACACCGACTTGTTTGCTCAGAGACGCTGGGCAGGGGAGGAGCCAGGCAGCAAGTCGCTGGTGTTGACTGAGGGCTCTGCACACAGGCCCTGAATCTCACTCTAGGTTTATTTAGGGAGGGCCTTACAGGGTAAAGAAAAGAACATCATCACACCACCATGCCAGCTTCTCCAAGACAATGCTGACTTCAAGTATTCTATCCTACCATCATAAATGTTTTTTTTTTTTAAAGATTTATTTATTTACACATACAGCTGGGGTACAGGCCAGAGGTGTGGAGTGGCGAGAGGCTTCACCAGAGCCAGAGTGGGGAGCAGAACAGGCAGATCAGAAATACACTGCTGAGGGGAGCAGCGGGCGAGGCAGGAGAGGTCTGCCGCACCATGTGGGATTCTCCTCGGCCGGGCATCGAACTTGCGTAGCCTCTGCCGACAGCTCGACAGCGCAGCGCTTAACCGCTGCGCCACCAGGGAGGCCCTACCATCATAAATGTTATAGAAATCCCAACTTTACAGTAATCAAACCATATCTTATAAACTGCCTCTTCCCTCTAAGTTTCTTATCTTCTGCAACACAAAAATCCTTTCTCTGAACATGAATTTCAAATTTTTGGCTCAAATAATATGGCAATCACAGAACATCTGATAAGGAGTTGGCAATTTAAAGGAAGAGGAGGAATAAAAAACTAAAAACATTGCCATAAAAATGTAATATTATTTATCTTTATGGGAAGCCTGTTTACATGTTGCATAAGGGCATGGGCTTTATCTAGCCTTAACCAGAGCCAGTTTACCTAGTTTCAAACCCCAACTTTGATACTTGGTAACTGTGTGACCTGGATAAGACAGTCAACCTCTCTGTGCCTCAGTTTCCCCATTCAGTAAAATGAAGAGGAATCGTACCTGGCTCTGGGAGGTCTTCTGAGGAGTAAGAGTGTTAATACAGGAATGTAGAACCATGCCTGGGGCAGAGTTCACTCCTCTCCCTGAACCCTCACCCCAAACCCTCACCCTTTCAGGTGTTAATCTCTTTCCACAGATGAATTCCTTTATCCCTCTGAGGCAACTAGCCTTAGTAGTTCCACTGGCATTTGAGGAAACTGAGACCCGCAGAGATCAAGCCACCTGCCCAAGTCACCCACCCCAGAAGTGGTGGAGCTAGAATTCAATCCCCTGTCCCAGAATCCTTTCATTCACCACCACGCTGCCCCATGAACGTAAGTGGATGCCCTGTGAGAAAGAGACTTTAAAGTAGAGCAAGTCCTTGCTTCCTGTGGCCTCGGGCTTCACCCTCTGCACACCTGGTATTGCCCCAAGCCACTCTGGTTGCCCAATTCAGCCACTTCTCAGTATCAGCCTCTGATGAGTCCATGTCCACTGGGCTCCAGGGAACTGAGTCAGCCTTTGCCTTCCCGAGGGAGGCCCCTCTGCCTGGAACCAATATGTTCCAGGCACATGAAATGTGGGGGAAAATGAACTTCTTTGCCACTCTGCCCTCAGCGCCATTTCTGAAAAAGATTACAGCAATGTCTACCCCACCTTAGCCCCCAGAAGGGCTAAAGGGATGTGGGTGGAAGAAAAGGCTGCAGCTTTGTAAAGAATTGGAAGCCCTTGGAAAGCATTGCTGTCACTGTTGTTTGGACCACCTTCACCAGTCATCAGAGTGCTAATTAATTGGTATCAAGTTTTGGTCTCCAAGTTATTAAAACATGTATATAATGTTCTCTATTGAGAAGAATATTCACTGGCCAATAAGGTAAAGAGGGTAATGTAAAGACAACCAGCTTGGGGTCATCCAACTGAATTAAATTAACAGACTGCAATCAGCTATAATTGACCTCTAGGGGCGGGGGGATGTTAGGTGAGCAAAGTAACATCTTGATCTCAATTCCTTATTTGAAAGGAAAATCTTTGATCAGTCCTCACTTTAGGCCCATCCTTTCTATTCAGCACCAAGTCAGCCAATGGTTCCGAGTGTCTCTTACAAACTGGTTTCTCAAAAATCCACACATTCTCATGATGTCTAATCATGCATTCATGCACGGGTTTCATACTGTCTCCCCAGCTGGACAAAGCAAGGAACGCGTCAGACTCAGCCACGACACAGCACAGTACCTGGCAGATATCAGCACTCAGCAAATATCTGTGAGATGCAGGAGTCAGTTAATGAGTGAAACATAAGGAAGGAATTGGCACATACCATTCACTGGAACTTAATATAATATCTACTAGACTAAGTAAGTGAAGAGTCTGAACTTGCAGAGAGCAAGTGGATTAGTGTGAGAGATGAGGGATTAGGAAAGATTTCCCAAGGTTTGGTTTTCTTACTCTGCATCCCGGAAGACCTCCAGGCAGAGGTGTGTGTGTTTTGGGAGAGGGGGGAGGCCTGAGATTAAAGTCTGGGAGGAGGAAAAGGGAATCTTGAATCTTGAATATTGAGTATCTTTATCAAGATAAAGCAGACATACATGGTTTGGAGACACCCTTGAGCCATCTGATATTTCTGGAGCACAAAGTGTGAGACCAGAATAATTTGGGCTCCATGAGAGAGCAGACTCATTGGTGGGAGAAGGTACCAGAGAAGGCCAGAATGAGGATCTGTAATGTGGGGTTTTAAAGGACCTGGGCCACATCTTTCTCTCAAACAAGTTGCCCGGAGGGAAAGATGAGAAAAGGCGCTCTGAGGAGGGAGGGAGTTCTTCAACAGAGGTCATGGAACTTTTCTGTAAAAGGCCAGACAGTAAATATGTTTGGCTTTGTTGACCACATGGTCCTCTACTGCCACTTGTCTAGCCTGCAGTTGTAGAGCAAAATTAATAACAGACAACGCTTCAATGAATGTCGTATATCCAATGAAACTTTATTTATAGACATTGAAATTTGAATTTTACATATTTTTACATGCCACAAATTTCTTCCTTTTTGTTGAACAATTTTAAAATGTAAAAAGCCATCCTAACTCACAACCTGTTCAAAAACAATGGTGGCCCATACTTGGCCTGCAAGCCAGTTTGCCAGCCCCTGATAACAGATATATACAGTATTCTTTTCCCCCTTTGTTCTCTCAAATTTTATTATTTGCCAATTGTTTATATAACTATATAACCTTGGGAGTGCAACATCCCCTTCTTTAAGTGCATATGTTTCTCTCACCGTCCACCAAAGTCCATGTTCTCGACCCTTCCCTCCAACTCCCTCTCTTCCTCCCCACTAGATTCACCATATTTTTCAGAGTGAAGGATTATTTTTGCTGTGCTTTGCAAGTTTGTTTTCTTTGATTATTAATATTCCACTTTCTAAGTGGAATATTTCACTTAGACTTAGAAAGTGGAATATTTCATTATTAATATTTCACTTTCTAAGTTATTTCACTTAGCATTGTAACAGGGCGGTCCCCAGGAAAAAGGGTGTGTCCCAGGTTCCCTGTCCCACCCAAGGTAGGGTGGAACTAAGCAGGATATAAGAAGCTTGAGAAGAGAGACAAGACACAGAGGACACACACAGAGGAGACAGAACATGCAGACAGAAGACAGGAGGAGACGGAAGGATGGAAAGCCAGCAGAGGCCCAAGGAGCTGAGACACTTGTAAAGAAGCTGCACTGACCTGGACTGATTGAAATAGATGTGGGTGAGAGACACATGGGGAAGTTAACGATGGCTGTGTTGATTTTGGTTTTGATTTTGTTCTGTTCCCCTCAGAATTGTCTGACTGTTTCTGACTCTTTTGTATGAGTCCCTGCCAAAAGGTATTTTGGTTCCTTCCAGAATTGTCTGGCTGTTTCTGACCCTTGTGTGTGAGTCCTTGCCAAAATCTGTTCTAGACTGTGGCAGGCTTTCGAGACTTGCTTTGGGCCAATCCCGTTTGGGTGGACTTTTACCCAGGAGGAGTTGGATAACATTGGCTGCTTGACTTAGATACTATATTCTATGTCTTCTCTGTCTTTTCTAATTGTATTAAAGTTTCTTTCCACAAAAGGTCCTATATGTTTTGTATTGATGTGGTGGATGGCAGAACCCATTTAGAAGAGGGCAGGCCTGGGGTTTCAGGGGTGCCCTTCTCCCTGCCCTGTAACAGATTCATCACCTCAAGATCCACCCATTTTGTCCCAAAAGGCATTTGTGACTATTTCATCTATTTTAAATAGCCAAGTACTGTCCTATTGAGTATATAGTATGGACTGAGGTAATATCTTACTGTGGTTTTGCTTTGCATTTCCCTTATAATAAGAGATGTTGAGCATTTTTTTCCATGTGTCTCTAGGTCACCTGCATATCTGCTTGGCAAAGCAGCTGTTGAACACTTTTTGCCAGTTTTTTCATTGGGAAGTTTGCTTTTTTTATTGTTGAGACTTGAGTTCTTTAAATATGTTGGAAATTAACCCCCTGTAGGACATGTTCTTAGGATAACTTCTTGTTTTTATGGTGGTTTCTTTCATGGTTCAAAGGCTTTTTAGTTTGATGTAGTCCCATTTGTTTATTTTGGCTTTTGTTTCCCTTCCCACTGGATTCAGTCTCCAAATACACCTCTGCAGTTGATGTCCAGGAGTGTGTCACCTGTGTTTTATGTATTTTATGGCTTCAGGTCTTTATCCAAATCTGTAATCCATTTTGAATTAACTTTTGTGCATGGAGTTAAGTAATGATCCAGTTTCATTGTTTTGCCTGTGGCTGTCCAAGTTTCTCAACACTATTTGTTAAAGAGATTTTTCCTTCCCATGTGTAGTCATGGCTTCTTTGTCAAAAATTAGCTGTCCATATTTGTGTGAGTTACTGAATTTCTCCTATATTTCAGACACTAACCCAGGTTTTAGGGATGTAAGTTCATTGCATGCAGGGACTCAATAGTGGTACAGGAGAAAGACACAGAAACAAATGACTCCAGTCACATGCAAGCCAGGTCCAATGCTGAATGAATGAATGAATGAACTGCATAAAAGTATCACATTAGAACAGCAATATGTATAAAACAGGGTTGCATATACTGTGCCCTGCACAAATCTAGAAGGTGTCATTCACATGGACTCCAGCAGAAATGGTACCCTCTGGAATTTTGCAGTGGCCTGGAAGGAACCAAAAGGAGGAATAAGACTGACTCTTGAGAACTGAGTAGTAACTTTGACAGGCAAATAAAGCAGATTAGAGCATTCCAAGAGAAGAAACAGCATGAAAGAATGAAATGTGTGCATATATATATATATTAAAAAAAAAATGGAAGCAGTTAGTTGGAGCCCAGAGGGTGGTAGAATGAGCTATAGAAAATGAGGCTAGGAAAAGGGCATAGGGACAAAAAGATGAAGGGCCTCGTGGGCCCTACTAATTTGCATGTGACCCCAGGCGTGAGTTGTCGAATACAGTAGTCATTAGCCACATATGGGTATTTATGTAAAATTAAGTAAAATGAAAAACTCAGAGCACAGTGATACCAGACACATTCCAAGTGCTCAACAGCCACGTGACTAGAGGCTGCCATACTGGACATTGCCTTGTCACCAAAAGCCCTTTTGGGCCCACTGTTCCAGACTCTCAGGACCCTAACGGGATTTTTTAAGCAAAGAAGATGCAAAAATACCTTTTCATTTACGATTATCACACCCAAGTGTTCAGGGTGCACTGGAACATGTGGACCAATGCAATAGTCCAAATGAGGAATTTGGTCTATGTACAAACAGGCAGTGTCTATGAGGAAAGGAAGAAAGGGACAGATCCCAGAAATACTTAGATGATAGAACCTGGTACATGTGGAACTTGAAAGAGAGGACAAATCCAAGTCTCCAGGCTGAGCCTGAATGGCTTCCATAACCTCAGAGAAGCAGCAGGCGAGTCGGCGGCAGAGTCTTGGAGAGGCCCTCTGTCTTGCTAACAGTGAAGAAGGTGAGCAGGACACGTTTTCAGAAATGTTTACCCTTTCATTTCAAGTCACTTATTCAAGTGTCATTTTATTTTAAATCATGGCTAACTCATAAGATTACAGAATATAGTCCAAGTTTTCCTTTTAAGAGTCCTAAAACAGCTCTTTATCATGTTAGCGATCAAAAAGTTTTAAGAAGATGAACAATCTTAAGATTCTTCTCTAAGTTTATGTTCTTTAACATTTATTGAACAACTGCCCTATGTAGGACTTTGAAAATAAAATGAAACATGAGAGACATAATCTCAGGCCTCAATCTCTAATTCTTTCAAATCCAGGGAATAATGAGATACCATTGCCACTGACCCTATATTATCTCTAATGTTTGGAAAAGTGGTATTACCTTAGGTTACTACAATAAATAAAATTTCTAAGCAGGATTAGCATTTTCTGGATATGGTAATTTAAGGTTAAGAGTTTTATCTCTTGACAAAAGCTGCAAATGTTCATTTAGTTAGAAATGACTATAGAGTAAGGGTTTGCAGGCTGACAGATGTGGGACTAACCACATGCAACTGTAACCTCTCTGAGCCTCAGTCTTCTCATCTGTAAAATCGGAGATAATGCAACTGGTAGGATCAATGTAGCAATAAAGATATGGCATGAGAGATATTGGCTTGACCAAATGCCTGACATCTGGAAATTGGAAATGGAGGCTTATATCAGCCACTTATTCCTGATTCAGTCAATGCCTTCAGCCTGGGCTGGTGAACTAAACAAAACCATTGCCTCTTTTTCCCCCTTCCTCATCATTCCATTCTGATTACAGCCTGGCAGGTTGAGCAGCAGCGATACTACACCCTCATCTTGAGATATTTTTCTGTAAAAGTTGCCTTATATATTCCTTAGCTGGTGAAAGTGCCTTCTGGCATACAGCCAGCTTCTCGCCCAAGTCACATGGCAGCTGAGGCATGATGTAGGAACCCAAACTCCAGCTAAGATTTATTACCACCCCTCTTCACTGATTCCTGTCACCAGGGACGAGTAGTTACAAATTAAGGGGCCCAACACCACAGATTTAATTCCAGCATGGAGAAATGCACACGGTAAAAACAAACTAATAAATATCCTCAGTTGATTTCTACACATTTTTAACATGTCCCATATAAAGCGTAATTCACCCTATGGGAACCCGAGCATGGGCACCTGACTACCTCCGAATCCTCCCACTGGCTCTGGTCACTTGCAGAGCTGGTAACTCAAAATGTCCGCGTGCTCCCAGAGGGACTGTGTTCCCACTTCCACCTCTTCCAATTTCTTGTTTATGCTGAAATCTGAGTTGCCTTCTAGCCTTTCCTCCTTACTACTGTTTTGTTCCCTCGCTGGCAGGGACCCAAACGAGGAAATCAGTCCCTTTTGCTTTTAATTTGCCAAGGCAACCACTGGCCCAACAGCAGGCTGTTCATGCAGCAGCTTTTTACCAAGGGTGGGGGTGGGGGGAAGGTGTGAGGATAGTCTTCTTAAAAAGTAAAAGTGACTAAGCATCACCAGAGCCCTGTACAACTAAATCAGCTCCACAAGACCGTATTCAGATGGGTCCTGCACTTAGGATTTCACACTGTAGTCACAGTCTTGAAACTCCAACTTTCATCTTTGAATACGTGTTTGTAAACAAACACAGTGGGTGAGACAGAGGGACTGAGCACTGAGCGCCTCTCTCCAATCACACTCCAACAACTCCTCGCCTTCCAGCGGCACGTTTTCCATTGCGCTCATTCCCCTCCCCCCTCCACTACCTCTGCCCTCCACCCCAGACTCACTCCCCACGCTCACCCACCCTCCCCCAGGGATCTACTCTCCAACACTCCGGGTTGTGGTGGCGGACACACGGTAAGGGCAGATTAGTGGCCGGACACCACCCCCCAGCACACATACACACCGGCCCCCCTCACTTTCCGCTCCCCACCCCCACACGCCCCGGCCTCGTTCGGGCTTGGATACCACAAGGTGGCCCAGAGGGGGCAGGGGTGGGGGTACCCCGAAGCCAGTGGGCGGCAAGCACATGCGCCCAGTCACAGAGCAAGACCCCACCCCCACTCCCAACCCCCTCCCCAGTGCCTGCGAGGCTCTGCACTCTTGGATTTCCTATGCCCCAGGGAGCACGACTTTAAATAGCAAATTAAAAACAGCATGACCGATCAAGAGAGAGACTGCACTTGAAAAGTTTTATGTGTTAGTACCTCTAGCAGCAGCTTTTGCTGTATTTGCCCGGTTCAATTTTTACTCTGTGTTGGGCTGCACAAACTGTAGCCGCTCTCTGTCATCATTGTTCTGATGTTCTGGAGCTCTCTCCCGGGTAGCTGAGTTTCTCACCTGGCGAGTTTCCCCGCCAGGTTTCTTTGATTTTTTTTTCAAGCGCCCATAGACCCTTCTCTCAGCTCTTTTCTATCCCGTTCACCTTTCAATTCACCTCTCAATCCTTCTCCCTACAGTAGCCCCAACGCCAAATTGCCCTCACTGTGCTAGGCAGAATTATTTAAAACTCTTTGTTTCCATTTTCCATCTTCCAGATCAAGTTCCTGGAACATAACTTTGACTGACGAAATGACCTACTAAAGTGCTTTTTGTGAAACAAACAAAATTAGCTTTCCCTCTGATAGAAATTCTACTACCAGTTTTTTAAGTAGCCATTTTTTTCTCCCCAGGTGGATATATAAATCATCAATTATCTCCTAGAACACTAATCCCATAAAAGAGCCCATCAGAAAAATAGCAAGAACATAAGAAAAAGATTCTATGGCCAACAAGTTTGGGATGCTGTTTCCCTCTTCCGCCAGTATTTTTTTGTAGCTTTCCACCACGAAATTGTTGCAGGGCAGGGAGAGGGGCACCCCAGAACCTTCAAACCTGCCCGCTCTAAATAGGTTCTGCCATCCATCGCATCAGCACAAAACATGTAAGACCTTTAGTGGAAAGAAAGAAACTTTAATACCATTAGAAAAGACAGAGAATATAGTTTTAAATCAAACACCAATGTTACCCATCACCCTGTGAGTAGAAGTCCACCCAAATGGGATTGGCACAAAGCAGGGCCTGAAAGCCTGCCACAAGCATAAAACGCTTTTTGGCAGGGACCCATAGAAAAGGGCCAGACAATTCTGGGAGGCAAAAAACAAAATCAAAATCCAGATCAACATTGCCATTGTCACCTCCCCACGGGTCTCTCACCCACATCTGTTTCAATCAGTCCAGGCCAATGCAGATTCTTTACATGTCTCTGCTCCTCGTGCCTCTTCTGGCCTCCAGCCTGCTTCCTTCCTTTTCCAGTCTCCTCTCTCTCCTCCAACTTCTTGTCTCTCCTGCTCAGCTCCACTCCCTTGGGTGGGGCAGGGAACCTGGAACACTCCCTTTTTCCTGGGGACCACCCTCTTACAAATTAATTTATTAAAGAAATTGATTGGATTTTAAAAAAGCACTTCCCAACATATTTATTTATAGTGTGAAATGGAGCCTGTTTTTTCAAGGAACCAACACCCAGCGGCTCATTTGGCAAGCATTACCTTAGAGCCAGCAAACTCTGAAAATAGGTCAATAGTAAATATTTTAGGTTAGGCTTTGAGGGCCACTAGGTCTCTCTGTGTGACTACTCACCTCTGCTCTTGTAGCGGGAAAGCAGTTAAGACGTACAGAAATGAATGAGTGTGACTGTGTGCCAAGAAAACTTTATTTTGGTCACTGAAATTTTAATTTCCTCTCATTTTCTCATGTTAGAAAATATTCTTCTTTGATTTTTTTTCAACCATTTAAAAATGTGAAAACTTTTTTTTTAATTTAAGGGCCAAAAATTAAAAATGAAAACATACAAAACAAAAAACAGGCAGTGAATATTTCCTGGTCAGCAGGCAGTAGTTGGCAGATCCCTGACTTAGAAGACCAAGAAAACAAAAGTTACTTGCAAACATAAGTTGGATATGGTTTCTCCACCTCAACTGTTACTCATTCTGGATTTATTTATTTTTTTATGTTTGTAATTGATCTTTCTATATTTGGACTATATTTTTTTTAAAGCATCATTAACTCTTGTGGTTCACATGATTTCAGCTCCTGCTACTTTAGCTTTTGCAGGTAAATACTGAATTATTTCACACATCTGCTACTATCTCTCAGTGCCCACCCTCCTGGTCACAGCAGGTTAGCTCTCAGAGCACCTGCCTTCTGCCTTGTAGATTCCCTCTTCAGTCTCCAAACCAGATTCATTGTTACATGTCAGGAATAGCATCTAGATCCAGCAGAACTA